>JAUZNK010090792.1:0-28995 GCA_035046665.1 Euphysa ruthae | reverse complement strand
TTATTTTTACAGTGTTTACATCAACACCCAATTAAAATCACTTGCAATTTGTCTTTTTTCTTAAACTTTGATCATAGGGAATATCAGATAGGTTTTTCTTCATCATTAGATCATTTGATTTACTTTATTTGTATTATATAGTGGCCAAAACAATGCAAAGACAAGCGAAGATAGAGAAGCTTGGCATAAATCAGTTACGCAAAGCCAAAGAAATCATTTGGTAGAAAGGCTGTAAGTAAATCTATCTAACATTTTAGATAAAGTTATGCCAGCATAGAGCCGTCACTTTCTTTTTCCAAAATAAATTTATAATACCTTGACACTTGTAAAAAAATTTTCATCAAAGTGATCAGCATAAAACTATTTCAGATACACATTATTCTAAACAAAACTTGCAAAAAGATTAAGGCTCGCTTGAAATATTTTGTTCTCAAAATATTTATGGCGAGATATTTCCAGTTATATTAGGAACCTTGCAATCTTAGTTTTTTGAGACTTTTCTTTTCTCCATATTTCTCCCATGGAATATAAGGAATAATTTATTTTTATTTTGTTTCACTACTTATTTTTAAAAATATTGCTCAAAATTATTTGCAAAAAGAGTGTCAATTCACCTTGTCATTGTGGAGTTTTTAATTCTACATTGACATTGATTCACATTCATTCTGATGATAATACAACAAATATAGATGAAGATTCAATTTTATAAGATACATTTTTTGAAAATCTTCTGTGACAATCTCAGCTTTTTTATATACAATCTCAAATAAGTAATTGATATACATAATGTATAGTAAAACTCAGGTTGGGAAAGTATGTGTTGAATAATAATTTTTTAGGGTATCAGCAATTATACCAAAAGGCGTAAATGACCCCAGTGCAATGAAAAATAAGCAAATGGAGAACCTTGTTCAATATGCCCAAAAGGTCGAAGATGATATGTACAGTACGGCTGCCAGCAAGGTAAATTTTTTTTATAAAGTTAAACTAACCCGTGCACGACATGTGACCCTTACTACGGTCCATAAATTATTTTCCTAAATGACTTGTGACCCTTGCCATGGTACATTGTGTTTTTATATTTTATATATTTTTATAATCTTTAATATGGGGTGAGGGGCGGTTATCGTAAGGTTGTTTTGGCATATGATTTTAGAATAAAATTTTGAGGTCATACTTAAAATCGCTAGTTGATATCTTTTTTAGTTGGAGTTTTAAGACTTTTTGAAAATGGCTAAAAAAAGAAAAATTTACAATGATATAGATGAAATTTTGGACATAATATATGATGATGATAATGATATTGAATTAGGTGATGAAAATCATTGGGAGTATGATTCTGGTGATTCTTCTAATAATCAAAATTCACAAATTGTCAGTGAAGGCTTGGCTGTAAGATTGAATCCGCAAAGTAGTTTTAAATTTCTATTTGACAGACAAAGTTTTTGAACTCATTTTGAATTAGACAAACTGATTTGCAAATCCAAAAAATCCAAACAAAGCAACGAAAAGCTATCTAAAGAAGTGGGAAAAAGTTACTCTATATTAGATAAACGTGTTTATTGGATTAATAATTTTGTGTATTATCCATAAACCAAACGTAGGTTTTTATTGGTCACTTGATGAAGTTTACCATACCCCAATGTTTTCCAAAGTCACGTCAAGGGATTTCTGCATTGCAATGACAATTCCACCTTTGCTGCAAAGGACCCTGAACGTGACCGTTTACATAAAGTCAGACCGACTTGATACGTGAGCATTGCAAGAAAGTGTACAACTCCGGAAAACTTTTAGATGTAGACAAATCCTTGGTTCTATTTTAAAGGCCGATTACATTTCCACCATTCCATCAGAACAAAGTACGTTCGTTTTTGAATGAAATTATATGAGCTAACAACATCTGATGGAATAACACTTGATTTGCTTGTTTATTGTCGTGAAGGTATGTTCTTTTCTGATGGTGTCGAGCATAAGGATATACCTTCTTCAGAGTGAATGCCAGTCGAGTTAATGACCCCTTTTATTGACAAAAGACATTTATTATATACAGATAATAACTGCTATAATTACTATACTAGCCCAAGCCTTGCAAGTTTTTTGCTTGAAAACCAAAAATACTTGTGCGGTACTGTAAAAAGAAACCGCAGAAATTATTCTAAAAATAGTTATGCAGGAAGGTGCTGCATCCTTCTACCAAACAACAAGTGATAATATTAAAATGCTTGCCTGTAAGTACCGGGCCAGTGAAGACAAGTCAGGTAACAAACCCAAAGTTGTTTTTATGCTTTCCACTTATCACAACACTGTCATTGTGGGTACTGGTAAAGCAGACCATGATGGCCACCCCCTTATGAAACCATCAATTGTAAAGTGGTATAATTTACATATGGGAGGTTTAGACCTTGTAGATCAACAGTTACGTGGGATCCAATCTCTAAGCAAAAGTTATAAATGGTACAAAAACCTAACTTTTCGTTCATTGTTTCAGGTATCACTTAATTCACGTAGTGCACCAAAATCACACTTAGTGGTGTTACGTTTTTAGATTATCTTATCTTATCTTATTATCCAATGAGTGTGATCCTAGGGAAGGACTTGTCTTATTGAATGACATTTTCTATCTCTTCTCTGTTGGACCTGATGGAAAGGCCCACAGAGCTCACAAAAGTTGTCATGTCTGCTATTCCCACGGAAAACGACAGAAAAAGGTCATCCATTAAAAACGATATTTATCTGCAGTGATTGTCTTCCATCCGGAGGAGTGTTTTAAAATTTATCATGCCACGTTTGACGTAAATATTTTGCAGTTTTTCTATATAAAGGTGTTTTTTTCTCTTGATTCTAGAAAATTTACTTTTTCAGTCCCAAGTCTAAATTTGTGATAACTCAAGTTTTTGTAGCCGGATCAACAAAATTTTTTTTCTGTGTTAATTACAAATCCAAGCCAATAGTTATATGAATTGATAGTAGAGTATTTTGGTGGAAGAAATATCTCCTAAAAATCTCAAAATTTTATGTTTTATCTATTTTTTAAAGTAAATTATTTTTATCACGTGACCTTGACTATTAAAAAAAAATCATTTTTTTCTAAAAACAAAAGAATGATCCCTTGTTTTTGAAAAACTAATCACTACTTCATTTTTTATTACTGTTAGTATCAAGTTAGTCAAAATTGCTATTTTGCATCTCAGTCCAGTGCACGTTTTTATTTTAGTCATGTAAGAGTTAGTAAAGCAAATAAGGTGAAAAAAAATTTTTTTTTTTTTTAATAATAGATTTTTTTTGTAATAGGCTCAAACATGAAAATTAGATTTAATGTGACCAAATGTCATTTGAGACTTAGAATCGGCATGATTTAAAATTTTTTCAAAAACATTTTTTAAATCTGTTAATTGTCATTTTTTGAAACTTTTTACAAAGTTAGAGGAGAATTTATGAAACGCTTTTTTGCCACGTGTCGAAAATTCTTGACCCCAAAACATTAATTTTAGTAAAAAGAAAAAAGAAATTGAATTTTTCTCAAAAAGTTAGTTTCTGATTTTCTTGATACTTTTTAGTCTGCTAAATTGCGTGGTGCTTTGTCATTGTTCACACTTTTGACTAGGTAGCTCCTGGAAGTTATGATATTTGGCTGTGTCTAGATTTGATCTATTGGGCATGTAATATTAAAGTTATTCGTTTTAAAAAAATATGGAAAATCACACTCTGTATAGTTCTGTATAACAACCATTGACGCTGTAATTATTTAAAATATTGGTAGCAGTATGCTCGCATGATAGCCAGTATATAGAAAATCACAGTCTGCATAATTCTATATAATAACCAATGACTTTGTGACAATTTGAAAAATTGATAGGAGTTATTTTTAATATTGGTATTTAAAACGTATTTAAAATAAGATAAAGAGATTAGAGCATTGCTTTTCTTATGAAATAAGAAGACATTGTATTGCATATGAAGACAAGAAAAAGCAGAAGGAAAAAGAATAGCAGAAGGAAAAAAGAAACAATGCTTCTAATGAATAAAAAAAATTTTTTAAGGATTGAAAACACTTATTTGATGTAAAATATATATTGAACTTAAAATAAAGATTAATTTTCTTAAGTGTTTTGAATTGGCTTTGAATGTTTGTTTCATTGTAGCACTAGCACCCTTAAAAGTAAAATCTGACTCTGCCCTGTTTCATATCGCTGAAATTAAGATAAAGCGTAAAATTAAAACAAAAGAAAAAAAAGAAATAATAATTGGTTTTCTTGAATTTAAGCTCTGTTATACTTTTTACATTTGTTAGCCTTATATATTTTAGTTTTTGATAAACATACATCTGGATCTATTTGATCCAATCAAATTTCAAGTTGTGTGGCAATGTGGAAGTTGCCAAAAGTAAATAAATGATTTCTCTTAAATTTTGAAAAATCAAACGCATGTAAAGACGAATAAGAAACTCAAAGCTTATGTAGACACCACAATACTGTCTCCCATCATGTCAAATATAATTGCTGTGTGTGTTTACTGTTACACCCCTTTAAATTTATACAGTACAGAAGAAGTCTGCTGTTAGATTTTTTAATGCATTAAAATTTATACTTCAATATTACTTGATATACTGAAAAAGTGGATTACGAAATGTAAAATTAAAGTGTTATGAAAACACATGCGCTTACATTATCACACACCCCGTAAGTTAATGAAGTAAAATACTTAAAAGTAAATGAGATAAATGAAGTGGAATTAAAATTGATATTATATTTAGTATTATATACTTAATGTTAGTTAATATGTCATCCAACCAGCTAGTATTTTAGTTTTATTTTATTTTTCCTTGCCTTGGAATTTGATCAATTGGCTGATTTGCTTTTTAGGAGGATTATTTTCATTTACTGGCTGAGAAAATTTACAAAATTCAAAAAGATCTTGAGGAAAAGCGACAAGAACGAATTCGGAAGAATCATATGATAAATAATCAACAACAACAGGGTAATATTAATTGTGTGTGCATTTAACTACCTGATAAACCCACTTATGAATCAATTTAAATTCTATTTCTAATATTAGCAAGTCATTGATTTTGAAGAAAACTAATACTTTTGTATTTTTATTTTAACTGCTCAAAGACTTTTTGTAAGTATCAAGACACATCCATGTTTGGATGCATTAGCACATATTTTTTTTGCTTTTATTTGCTCTCTTTTTCTTTTTGAATTGAAATAAAGATATATGGGCCTAATAACAATAGTAAATTTCATTATATAATTTATAAAGTTAAATTTGCAAAAGTTTGAAAGAAATCTTTTATTGTTATTGATTTGTTTTTCTGTAAATAAGAGGTTTCAATTAACTCAATTATTTTGACATTATTATTAATTCTTTTTTCTTTCTTTTTAGTTCCAAATCAGATGAACGGACCTAGTAACATGATTAACCCTAATGTAAATTTACCACAAAATCTATCCATGAATGTGCAAGCATCCTCTAACATGCCTTTTCAGCATAGTCAACAAGGACAGCAGCCACCATCACAACCTAACAACATGCAAAATCACAACAATGTGAATGCAACTCCCGATTATTTAAATAACAGTAATACTCTTAATAATACCACATTTAACTCACCCCAACGTACAAATCAACAACAACAACCTCATCAACAGATGAACCAAGCTAATCAAATGATGCAGAACATGAACCAAAAAGCGGCACTGCAAAGAACTATGAATATGATGGGACAACAACATCGTCAACAGCGAAATAATGTAAGTTGTTATTTCAGAGTGTAAAGCTCTAAATTTAGAACTAATTCTATTACTTTTTGTTTGACCATTACGTACTGAAAACTTAGAAAGATTTTACCTTGGCTCTTCTCACTAGAACATACACGCTGTGACAATTAATATTTTTTGTTTATCATTACATATATTATTTCAATGAAAGCTAAATAAAATTTGAAATCAAGGTAATGTATAATATGGCCATAAAAAAATTATACCTTGATTTTCTTAAAATAAGAGGCCTTTTGAAAATCACTATGAATTATATAATAATTGAAATAACAAATCTGGTCTGTAAAGTATACCTACGTTTTTTCAATTCTATCTAAGTTAAAACTTGCTGGGTAACTTTGACTGTACTGTATATTTAAGACATCAATTTTAGTCATTATCATTTTTTATGGCAGTGGTGAATATGGTCTGTAAAATTGCTCTTCTGATCTGTAAAATAGAATGTCTGGTCTGCAAGTTTCTTTATATATTGGGTTAGGTAAATGATCAAAAACATATTTGTTTGAAGATTAATTTGGTAGTCACATTTTTAATAAGATAAATTTGCTTAATAGCGAAATTGGTTAAACTTTTCATTTTGGTTTGAAGAACTGACAATTTATGTTTATCCATTTACGTTAAGGGTAACTTAAAAAAATTTACATTTAGATTTTTTTTATCTTGTTGTGAACCATCTTTATTTTTAAAAAACTGCCAATCCTTTATCATGATAATGTTGTTTTTATAGAAAGAAATGTTGTTTAAATAAAATGAAAGTACTTACGAGCTCACATGTCAAAAGTTCATTTGGCCACATAAGTCATGTAACCAACAATGTTTTTGTGGCCACATAAGTCATATGACCAACAATGTTTATGTCGCTGTGGCCTACTCATTATATTTCATTTCTGGCCAAAATTTTGTATTAACCAAATATTTTGTCTGCTTTTACTTCTTTCCCGTCTTCCTAAATTACTCCAATCAGGACTTGGCTTAAGCCCACACCTCTTTGCGAATATAGACTGTCATTTTAAAGTGATTTAAACTACTATGTAGGTTGTGACTTGTTTGCAATTTCATTTAAGCACTTTCGCATTGTTTAACCAAAATGCTTGAGATATGGTTCAGCCAAATTAACTAATTTTTTATGGAAAGGTGTCATGTTCATTTATAGCTTCTGAAAGAAATTAATTTAAACAATTTTATTAGATGGTGTCTTCGCAAAATATGCAACACTCCGCGAATCAGCACCATCCAAATCAACAGCAATCCCAGACACAGTTACAACCTCCTCAAACTACAAAAATTCCCCTATCGCAGCAACAAAATCCATTCCCATTCACACAAAATCAACAACAAAATATTCAAAATATGCAACAACTACAGCAAATTAAATTATTGCAACAAAAAAATCAGTTAACGGCTCAACAACAGCAATTTCTTCGGAACAGTCTAACTCCTCCCCCGTCTGCACTCAGTCCTAATATAAAGACTGAAATGAGTAACTCGTCGCATCTTCAAAACCAACAAAGATCAGCATCGCCAAACTTACAAACAGTGAAGCAAGAAATGAATTTAGAACAAAACCGATCACCTTTGAATATTAAAATAGAGAACAACTCAATTGCTGCTTCACCAATGACTTTTGATACAGAACCATCAGTACCTCCTCCAAATGTGGAAATAAAAATGGAAGTCAAAACTGAACCAGTGTCAACATCATGCTCTGTGACCTCTGCTCCGACCCCTCCTTCTTCTACAAGTAGTGTTAGCTCATTAGTTGCTGTAAAGAAAGAGGAGAATTCTCCGAGTCCTTCGTCCTTAGCTTCTAATTCTGAAGACAATTCTAAATATAAAGGTAAAAAATGGTTCACTTAAAAAAAAAAACAAAAAAATTCCAGTGAAGTTTATGTATGATTTTTTTATTCATACCAGGTACTATACTTTCGATTATTTCTTCACCCCAATATTATTCATGAGAGCTTGAAAAAATCTGATGGGACATTATAAATTCATATTTTTTTCTGTTTTTCTAATCATTTTTTTTCCACGATATATTCTTGAGGAAGAAATACTTAAAAGTTTCAATTTTTGAATGAAATTTCAATACTTATCATTACTTGAACCAAATATTATATATCTAGTTTTTATTTTTATAGTATATAATTATGACGTTTGAAAAAAGTATTTCTGATTTTGCCATTCATCTTCTTTCTGGGAGAGGGTAGGATAACAAGTCTTTATTAGCAAACGATGAAGGTTGCATTTATCAAAAACATTTTTCATTGAGAAAATTTGATAAAGTATTAATTTCCTATTGGTACAAATCGCAATACATACGCTCAATTTATCTAAAATACTTTGTTGTTTAGTCTGGACAGTAGAAGAACTAACTGAACATTTGATGCCACTTTATTATAAAGTTTACAACAGCAAACCTGAATCAGAGCCTTTCCAGCAAGCTGTTAACCCGGAAGTTCTGCATATTCCTGTAAGTAATTGTTTAGAAATTTGATTGATTTGTATGGTAACTGCAGAAATTATTTATACTTTGTCTGAAGGCGGGAGCAGCTTGTTTCCTGAAATGTAGCAAGAATGATATTTAATTCATGACATGTTGACAAATCAAATGGAGGATTTTAAATTGAGACTTTTTGAATTGACTAAAGTAAAACTATAAACATTTATCCATTTACGCATTTAATTCTTGCTTGATATTTACTTCACTTAATCCTCTCTTTGTTTAGGATTATTTTTCAATCGTTAAAACACCAATGGATTTGTCTTTGATCAAGAAAAAACTGGATGGAGGTGAATACAAAGATCCTTGGGGCGTAAGTGTTTTATGTATAAATATTTCTTCCTAATCAGTTTTCAAATTAGTTTTCTCCTTGAAAGACTTACACCATGTCTGGATGACTCGAAAGCATTTTATTGTGCACGTGCAACTCATTTGATATTTAAGTTACCATTAAGAAAGTGTTGATAAGGAAATTCCTCTAGGTGAATAAACTGCCCACATCAGACAATAAACTGATATGTCATAAATTAAAAATATTTTAGTGTGTAAATTCCTAATCTGCTTTTATGGAAAATTTTATTTTATTTTTTAATTCTATGACTTAGTAATCTAAAAATCACAAAGTTGCAGTTACACTGAATTTCATAATAAATTTTTATAGTTTTTATATCCAACCTAAAAATTGAGTTTGAAGTTTAAATGAAACTTAAATTTTGATGAAAATGTAAAATTTCATCATGGAGAAAGGTGATTATGAATTTCTTTTCACTCGATTAAGTCAATTAAAAAAAAAAATCCTGTATCAAAGTTTAAGAAAAGGCTGAGGAAATACCTATTATTTAAGGATTAATGATTTCAACCAGGTTATATCTGCTCAAATATTCTTGATAAACCTGCTGGTAGAATTGCATATTTGCTCCTACAGGTATTGTTTTTAACATTGATCAAAACACAAGGGAATCAACTAGACAAGATGTTTGATGCCAATTATCTGAGAGCTACTGTAATGAATTGTTTACTGAAATGTTTAACATTATTTATATATGTTTTCAGTTCTGCAATGATATGAGAACGATGTTTGAAAATGCTTGGCTATACAATAAGAAAACTACCAAAGTATTTCGCTATTGCACCAAGGTATGGCATTTTTGAAATTGAAAAAGAAAATAATTTTGATGTTCCATCAAAATTATTTGTAGCAAGATTTCAAAAAAAAAAAAAAATTAACAACCTTTTATTTGATATTGATAAGCAAAGAATTTTTAAGAGCAAAATACTAGTGTTTTGAAAACAAAAATGATCAGGAATTTTTCAGCCGACAAAGTACTAAAAATATATCGGTTCTTTGTCTCAGTAGTTTTTTATAAATTTTTGTTGCATCGTAAATTAACCGAAGTGAAAATTTTCGATTTTGGAGAAAAACATTTTATAAGTATGGTCTTTTTAACCCTAAAAACAATATTTTTGAATTTTGTATGTTGTTAGAGGACAAGAGTAATGGATACACTAAATTTTAAAGCCTATTTATTCCTTAATCAAATGGTTTAGGCATTCTCAAATTTTTAACCCAAGCTGCTTTTATTATACTATCATTTTTATGATTTTTATTTATTATTATTTTTTTTTTGCATTTCTCCTTGGATTTGTTAGAGCTTATTTTCACTAAAGTTTAAAAAATATTTCAGTTGTCCGAGAGTTTTGAAAATGACATTGAACCTATAATGATAAAGCTTGGCTACTGTTGTGGAAGAAAGGTAAATATGATTATTATTTACCTAAAACCAAGCCTGAATACCATGAACGGTTCTTAACCCTCTGTCCCCTAAAGGGCCAAATGCCCATGCAGTTATAGTTATTGTTCCTTAGAGTTTTTTCTTTGCTGTGTGTTTTGAACTAATGTCTATATAATTTTGCAGATTTTGCAACTGCAAATTGTTTTAATTTAAGATGTTAAAATGTGAAACAATTGATTTAAAGCTCTGTTTATCAAAGCTAATGATATGAATTATGTATTTGATACTTTTGTGTTTTAAGCTGAAAAAAAAGTTTACTTTTTGCGTTTTGTCGAGTTAATCTGTCAAAAAGTTGTGTATGCCCATTAAATGGCAAACAAAAGATTTTAAGAATCAATAGGAAAATCTGTTTACATCCAAAGCATTTGGAGATTTTTAAGAAATATGTAAGAATTTAAATTTAATGTGGTTGCCAACAAATGGCTTTAAGCTATATTTCCAGAAGGGTCCACGGGTTTGGTCCTGGTGTACTTAGAGCTCTCATTTGAGCTTAAGGTAAAGAAAGTCATAATGCCTTATTTTTCAGACAACCAAGTCTGACAGTACGATATTAAATTTTGGAAATAATTCAGTATTTTTTTTTTCAACCTTCTATTTTGCTAAGTAGATGTAAAAAATTATTGTATGATTAAAGAAGTTATTTTAAGTGTTAAATGGAATATTCAGTACGCAAGTAGATCTTCTATATTTTAAAAGTGAGATATTTGAATATACTTTTAGCATGTGTTCAACCCACAAGTGTTGTATTGTTATGGAAAGAGTTTATGCTCTATAGCTCGCGATTCTCCTTATTATTCATATCAAAACCGGTAAATATATTTCATTCAATTTAGTAGGAATGGCAACGAACCTTTCTAAACTAGCTGGGCTATGATTTGACACTACATAAATCTGCGCTTTGATGTAAAAAAATTTGTTTCACTAAAAATTTCCTAAAAATTTACATTTATTGAATTTTTGTGGTTTTTATGTTTTACGATTTTCGCTTAGATTTTTTAATGTGCTGTCAATAAAGTAGCAGGCATGCAATAAGAAAAGAAATTAGTTTTAGGTTGGAAGGAGTTGTTAAGATCATCATCTTATATAATAAAGTGAGTCACTTTTGTGAATTAGAGTGAATTTTAAAAATTTCATTATGTTTACGAATGGTTTGTACATTTATAAACTTTTTACGTTTAACAGAAATGATTTCTCTGGTCTACTGATTACCAAGCCACTGTAAAATAATTTTTTTTGCCTTAAAAAAATTTCACAAGAATAATAACTTAAGTGAAATAAAAACGCCAATTTCTTTAGAAATTATGAACTTATTATTTCTTAGAATGATTGTAAAAGTGTAAATTATGTAGAGTTTATTTACCATTTAAGCTCTAATAAAATTCATAATTAGAAAAGGTATGGATTTAAGTCAATGAATTTGGTAGTGAGTTTGTAAAATCCCCCTTTTAGAATTTTATTTCATAGTTCTTTCAGTTTGAAGTTCAGTGCTTTCTAATTGTTTGGCAAACATCGAGCTATTTCTTATGTGTTGGTGATAAAAGCCTGTTTTGTTATGATGATATTTAAATATTTTTTAGCTATCACTACTGTGAGAAATGCTTTAAAGAATTCGAGGGAGACGTCATTGATCTTGGAGAAGATTCAGGACTCAAAAGCAGGTACGGTGTATAAAATGTGTAATACAGACCTTGTCTTCAGTGAAAAACTGAAGATTTGTATTACTGACTACTTTAGGCTATTTCATTCAGGATGCATGAAATGTTTGGCGGTTATTGCTGTATCAATAATGGTGCTGAATCATTTTTTGCTCGTTGATCATTTTATGACAGATGGAATTTTTTAAATTTCATATTTTGAGGCTTCAACTTTAACATTTGATAAACACACACTAGCACTAAACTACTTTAAACTGCAATCAGATCATTTAAGTCATTATTTATATTTTAGTATCGTCAGTAAAAATGATTTTGAGAAGCTGAAAAATGATCATTTGGATCTGGAACCGTAAGTTAATATAATTTTGTTGGTTTTCAGAAACCTAAAATTAAATTACCTTCCATCGAACTTTTAGGTCTCCTTTTATCTATCTGCTAGGCCTCTCTAGTCCTTTTAAGTTTGGGTTCAAAATATGCAGCTATGGAATAAGAATTGCTACCGCAATCAAATTTTCAGTCATTTGATAATTCCTGATCCCACAGGATAAATATGCTGTTTTCTGCATTTGCAATAAATCTTTTTCGTGCATTGTCTCTAAAATGTTTTGTTGACATATTTTTTGTTGACATATTCTCAAAATTAATATGTTAATGAATTATTTTCCAATTGTTTTCAGTTTTGTGAATTGCGTTGAATGTGGTCGCAAAATGCATCAAGTTTGTGTTCTCCACCTCGATATTATTTATGAAAACGGGTAAGTTTCTTAGTCTGAATGTTTATTGTAAATGGTATTTTACCGCAGTTAAGTGTTAATCATTTAGTCAATTAAAAGGGGTTGTTGTTTCAGTGAATGTTAAGCAAAAATGTCTACCTGTAATAGCATTATAAATATTATTTGAATATGTTATAGGAAACATATATTAATATAGTCTATTATTTCTTTGAAGAATGATCGTTGACTTCAAATTTCCTTGTCCTAAAAGTAATGAAAATTGTCGTATCCTATGAAATTCCTTAAATTGTAACTATATAGGTGTAAAATTTATTGTATCAGAGCCATGTTTTATTAATTCCAAAAATTTGAAGCCTGTCTTAATTAGGTTTAGAATTTTTTCCTGTTTTTATTTCTTTCCACTATTGCTATTTTCTTTATTTAATATTTATTTCTTCAAACTTTTGTTTGCAGGTATATATGTCCAGCTTGTCGTGAGGAGAAGAAACTTGGAAAGAGAAAAGATAATCGCTATAATGCTCAAAATCTGCCACAAACCAAGTTAGGTGAACATATTGAGCGACGTGTGAATAACTTTCTGAAATCACAGGTTGATGGTGAAGGTGCAGGTTACGTCCATATCCGAATTGTTAGTAGTGTTGAGAAGCAGGTGGATGTTAAACAAGGGATGAGATCTAGGTATATCGCATGTTTTTATGTTTAAACCAAAACATTACGTTTCTAGCTTAGATATAAAAAAAATGAGTTATTAGGAAATTATTTGAAGCTGATTAGTGATAGATTTTTTTTTCAGCAACTAAACAACTTAAAGAAAATCTGACAATGTTCTCATGTAGTTTACAAATTTATACAATATATTATACTTGAAATCTATTTGAACAACTTAAAGAAAATCTGACAATGTTCTCATGTAGTTTATAAATTTATACAATATATTATACTTGAAATCTATTTGAGGTTTTGTGCTCAACAAGTTAAAGGTTAGCTTTATATTTTAGTTATGCTGGCAAAGGCTTTCCTTCTCAATTCCCTTATCGCGCTCGTGCATTATTTGCATTTGAAGAAATCAATGGTGTCGATGTTTGCTTCTTTGGTATGCATACACAAGAATTTGGTAGTGACTGTCCGGAGCCTAATCGTAATAGGATTTACTTGTCATACTTAGATAGCGTATACTTTTTTAAACCTTCACATTTGAGAACCCATGTATATCATGAAATTCTAATTAGCTACTTTGAGTTTTGTAAGGAAAGAGGGTAAGTTGTACATATTTATTTTAATTTTATGGGTGTGTACTGTGTACTAACATGTTTTACCACTTTTGGTATTTAAATCTTAATTATCAAAGTTTTTGCTTGAAGCAGTTTTTAGAGGGGTTTTAACTTACATTATAATAAACTGTTCCGTTTTTTGCAATGTTTGAGAAAGTATCAATTACAGTAATTATGTTTCCCGGAAAAAAAAATTGGGAATAGTATAATAGATAAAACATGAAAAAAGTGATTCGTAATTTATCTTGCTCATTAGCCATAGATCCCTAAAATGTCAAATTTGGTCTGAAATTTAAAACTTTTTGAGTTTCTCAAAAAGTTTTAAATTTTTTGTACTACAAAATTTTGCTTTTCATCATTTTAATTTCTTGTCTATTTTGAAAGTTTTGACTGACTTAGGTTCTAAAAGGTCAAGTAAAAAAAAATTTTTTGAGAATGCTTTTTACTTTTTGATCTATAGATTTACTTGGGGTCACATATGGTCATGCCCTCCTAGCGAAGGAGATGATTATATTTTCCATTGTCATCCAGTCGAACAAAAGATACCAAAACAGAAGCGTTTGGTTGAGTGGTACAAAGTAATGCTTAACAAGGCTTGTGAAGATAAAATTATGGTAGAATATAAGGTAATTTATTTTTTATGAGAGTAAGAGCAAATTTTCTTAAAAAGTAATTAACTTCAAGTTTTAACTCCATAAGTTAAGGTATTTTTGAAATTATTATGGTGTAAAGTGACCATAGAGGTGAAGCAAAAACCTTTAATACAGGGTGTTTTCAGTCAATTAATTTTTCCAATGTTGCTTAAAGTTCATTATTTATAGGACCTTTAATTCCATAGATTTATTGGTAATCACTTGTATTTTAAAATATATTAATAGCTATGTATATAAATTTTGCTTGAATTTATTGTTCAAACATTGACATGATATAATTCCCAGTTGTTAAAACCTGACTGTTGAAATTGGTCAAAAAATAGCTTTAATGTCCTTGGGCATTTGTCAAGAAGTTTCATTCCCGTTATTAGAAACTTGTTAAGAAGTTTTTAACTAAGGAATGTGATTCAAAAAATTTAACGGTGACACTATGACCAGTATTTTTCCTACTCCTACTGAGTTAGAATGTGAGCACGTCGTTTTTTATGGAAATATTAATGTTATTTGTTTTAATTCTATATAGGATATGTTCACGCAAGCATTGGATGATGGCATAACTTGTCCTACTCAGCTTCCTTATTTTGACGGTGACTACTGGCCCAATACTATTGAAGAGAACATTCGAGATATTCATCAAGAGGAAGAGGAAAGAAGAAAAACAGAGGCTATACAAGCTGCGCAGATTGAGGCAGAAAACAATGAAGAAAGTCAAATGGATGACATGGTATATTCGGTTTTATCATATATTAGAATTTTGAGTTTGACAGAATTCTTTTAAATGCCACTTTATTGGTCTGTTCTTTTATAAATAATGGTAAAGGATTTCCAACTTTGATAATGATCCTTGGGGTCTTTGCATTTAACTTTAGTTTAATTTTAATCATTTACCTCATAACCTCAAAGCTCGTTAACATAAATTTTGTTTCAGGTTGTTAGCGCATCTGGCAAGAAAGCTAAAGGGAGCAACAAACGAGCAAATAAGAAAACTAACAAAAAGAATAAAGTCAATAAAACACCTGCAAAGAAAACAGTTCCTAGCTCTATGGGATCTGATGAATTATCTCACCGTGTGTTTACAACAATGGAAAAGTATAAAGAAGTATGTTCTTTCAATCTTAAACTCACTATATGGTTTTTAGTTATGACACCTTTTATAGTTTGACATTTTTTTTTTTTGGTATTTAAATAAACGCATTAAACGAATCATATTTATATATAATAACTGCTGTGACTCACAAATATGGATTAATTAATAAATATAAACTTAAAATATAAAATCAATTATATCTCTGTTGGGGGTCCAACTCTTATTTCGGCCATGGATGACAAAGCGTTCCACTGCACTATCACCGATAAAAGGTTTATTTAGTCGATAATTTTGCATGACATTAGCTGAGCAATCCGATTCTTACTAACGGGAGTATAATCTTTACAACGCCGAATTAGAGGCGAGTCTGCCTGTGATTCATTGTATTCGTTATTTGTACTATCGAAATGGATATATTGTTGTTTACCTTATCATGTGAGTTCCGCATTTTACTTAAGGTAATGTAATTTAGTATAAGCTTTCATATTTGTAATCTTCAGAGATAGGCAGAGGGATTGCTATTTTTGGAAAGGAAACCAGCAATAGAAAGAAACAGTTAATTTACAAGTAGTTTTTACGAATTATGCGCCTTTTAGCCTAATTGTGCCTTAAATATTTTCTTTAGGTGGAAAATTTTTAGTAATTTTCTAATTAATATTTTTCGGAACTTAAAATTTTGAGGAAAATACTTTCTTCATGAGAAAAGAAAAACACGGTATAGTCGTTATGCGAGTTTAAAGTTTTCATTATGACTATTTTTAAATTTCTGGCTTCTAAAAAAAATTTTGCATCTGTTCCATCGTTTTTATTTAGTCTTTCTTCGTCCTTCGGCTGCAGTCAAATCATGATACTAGCAAAAAGATCGAGGATCCTGACCCTGTGATGTCGTGTGACATTATGGATGGGCGTGACGCTTTTCTTACGCTTTCTCGAGAAAAGCATTGGGAGTTTTCCAGCCTTCGTAGAGCGAAGTTCTCAACCATGGCAATGTTGGTTGAGCTTCACAATCAAGGCTCAGATCGTTTTGTATATAGTTGTAACATGTGTAAAGGACAAATTATTAACCGATACCATTGTACTGTTTGTGAGGTAATATGTCGTATTTTATATTTATTCTGTAATTTTCAAAGCTTACTGTCATCTTTTTTTAAACTGTGTATTATAATTTAAGTTGTTGCATTTATACATTTTATCTCTAATTTGTAATCGGATTATATATTCTACTTTGTATAAGCAAATTTTGTGTGCGTCTGCGTTTGCATACGTGTTTGTGTGTGAATGATATCTGTATTGACCTACTGAAATTTTCCAGATTGAACAAAACTTTACAGTAAAGTTGCGTGGATATTTTTTAAATTTACATTTTTCTAGTAATTTTAAATAGGAATGTATGACAAAGCTTACGCTGCGTCGCAGTTTATAGAAGAAAATTAATAATTTGGTAAGTCAGAAGCTTATAGAAGACATCTGTAAAGTTAGTAAATTTTAGAAATTGACCTGAACCCAAACGGTTTACTCACTACCGGTAACTGGCCTTGGTAGATCACAAGATATGTTAGCTTCAAACACTACTGATTAGGTCGCAAAGTAACTTAATTTTGCATGTTTGGAGGGTTACGAAGTTATTTAGGGAATTTATGTATTTATTGTCAATGAATGCTTTAAAAGGTATTTATGGTCAACGCATGCTTTAAAAGGCCTTTCGGTTTTTGTTTTTTTTTTTTTTTCTGAAAAAAACATGATTTCCATATAATTTTAGTTTTCATAAGCTTTAATATTCAATATATCTAAAACGCATATATCCATCAGTAAAAATTCACACCATCTATTTTATCTTGCTACTTAAAGATAAATTTGGTTGGGTTTGCAGTATAAAAATCGGAAAGGAGCTGAAAATTAGCGCCAGTTATTGTTAGTTCAAACGGGCTAATAATTCCATTTTACTTGAGCAACTGTTGGGCAATATTTTTCACTTCCATATAATTATAAAAACCTTTTCAAAGAATTTATTTCCCCTTATTCTCGCTGGCCCCATACTTTTTTAAATTTAACGTTAAGTCTTTTTTTTCGAGAGCTTTTTTTTTTTAACCAAGTAATTTTATTCTTGTTAAGTTACATTATTTTTCTTTTTTTAGGATTACGACTTATGTCACGTGTGCTATAAAGAAAATAAGCACGAACATAAGATGGAGAAACTCGGTTTAGATATCGAAAGTGAAAGTCCTAATACTAGTGTTAAAAATGGCAGTAACGCTCAAGAGGTTCGTCGCCAATCGATTGAGAATTGTATCAAATCACTTGAACATGCCACAGATTGTACTGATAAGCATTGTAAATCACAGAGTTGTATCAAAATGAAAAAGGTCGTTTTACACGCAAAAAGCTGCAGGAGAAAAAGTCATCATGGATGTCCAATATGTCGTCAACTTATTGCTTTATGTTGCTATCATGCTAAATCATGTAAGAAGCCATCATGTTCAGTTCCGTACTGTCAGCATATAAAGGCAAAAATGAAGCAGCAGCAGCTGCAGCAAAAAGTCCATCAACAGCAAGTTTTGCGTCGTCGTATTGCCGCTATGCGTATGAGTCAAAACCCTCAAATACAGCAGCCTAGTATGCAACCTATACCTTCGATGATTCCTCAGCGGCCTGCTATACAAACGCCTCCTGTTATGATACAGCAAAGTCCTATTAACGCTGTTCCAAATATAAATAAAAATATTGTTGCACCGCCTAATGTGATGGTACCACCACCTTTGCCCCACCAACAACAAATGGATATGTCTAATGGAATGCACACTCATATTTCGATGATGAACAGTATAATCATGAACCAGCCCAGGTTTGTTGGACCTGGTGTTGGACAGCAAAATAATTTCCAACCGGGAATGAGTCCTGCTATGATGGCTCAAGGGAACCCAGGCATGATGAATCCAATGAACAACGATTGGGCAATGATGATACAGCAACGTAACCAGGCGCTTGTTGCCCAAGCCCAGATGAATAGTATGAGCATGATGGGAATGCCTGGACAAATGGGTCAACCAAATATGTCGCAAAACCCCCAATTGATGCAGCTAGTGTCGAATATGAGAAACAATGGTAATGGTAATGTTAAACAGTACCTTGCCTTCTTAAGGTCACAATCTAACAAAATGAACCCTGGTGGCAATAATTTTTTGCCAAACATGAATAACCCTCAAGGAATGCAGGCAAATCAAAACCAACTGAACCATCAGTGGCAAATGCAGAAGCGGCTCCAGCAGCAGCAAATGCACCGACGAATGAATATGAACAATGCTTCGGGATTTCCTCAGCAAATGGCTGGTCAACAGTCAAACCCTCGTTTAATTAATAGACAATTTTCTCAAGAAATGCCTCCTCCAGGGGCTGGTATGATAAACAACCAACCGAACCCTCAAATGATTGGGGGACGAGTTACACCAGGCATGTCAAACCATCAAATGATGTCCCCACAACCCAATATCATGTCTCCGCCTCAACCAATGATGCCTAATCCTTCACCTCGTCCTTGTATGTCTCCTTCACATAATATGCGTGCGCTATCTCCTCACGCTGTAATGTCTCCGCAACAAATTTCTCGTTCACCATCTTTACCGCCCCCTCCACAGCAAACGTTAACATCACCTATGCACTCGATAAATTCGCCAGCACAAGCGAATACACTTGACACTTCTTTACAACAACCACCCTCCGTTCTATCAGATAGAGGGGGTGGCATGACGCCACATATGCAGAATACCCCAGATATGCCGATGAACAATGTAGAAGCAGAAGGAGAGGACCTTCAGGATTCGCTTTTAAACTTTGTTCAGCAACTATGATAAATGTTTTGATCTCACTGTGCTTGTTAGGAAGTTACTCCTGCTGTTAAGCATGGCTCTAACTGTTAACAGGAATTTATTTACAAAGTTCATCTATTTATGACTAGCAGGAGTGACTGTTGTTTAAAGAAAGTAAATACTGGTGATATGAGAAATACAATACCGCCCATTGTAAACTCACGTTGAATCACCAATCCATTTTTTTTTTTTTTTTTTTTTTTTTTTACAAGCACAGCTGAGGTAAAATTCTAATTTTAAGATTTATATTATTAATAAAAAATAAGGGCGATGCCTTTGTAGAAATATGAATGAATTTGTACTATAGACTGTGGAAAAAAGCTCGTTTTAGTATTATTTATTTACTACTACTGGTCGATTCAACCATGCATTTTTTATATTAAAGCGATTAAAGAAATTTTATTCCTAATTTTAGTATTTCTGTTATTTTTCGTCGCCTTGCTTTTTTGCTTTTTTATTTTATATCCGAATTAACTTAAAATTTTTTACTGATCCACAATTTTCTTATAAATTCAGAAAAAAATGCTTACAATTTTAAATACAAGTTAAAGAATCTTGTTTAGTTCTGGCTTATTATTATTATTTTTTTTTTTTTAATAGAATCGTATGCTTTGCATTGAGCTTTTTTATTAGCTCCTTAATATATTTATTAGAGAATTGAACTGTGGTTTTTGGTATTGTTATCTTTTTACTTTTTATTAGATCTTTGAATTTTAATGGGATATTCTGTGGATAGTCTATTCTCTGCCGCCGTGCATACTTTTACAATAAAATTTTTTTGTCGGTTTGAAAACAAAATTTATATTTAAGTTCTATGCAATAGATCAATTTGATGTCTAATATTAGTTTGATTAAATTTTTAATATTTTCACAGATTTTTAAAAGTGAATGGCGGCGAGAAAAATTTGTTTATTTCCTGTTTGTATATGTTAATAATATCCTGTCCGTCACGGCTAAAATTTTTATGGTCGTAAAGAATAAATTGTTTATTTTATATAATAATGACTTTCTTTAAAAAGCTTCAATGTTTTATATACACACCTCATTTTCTACCCTCTCGCAAAATTAGGCCATTTCTTGATGGATGTATAAAGAAATGGCTTATTCCTTGATGGATGGATATACAAAGAAACAATAACAGTGATTAAGTAAGCAGCTTATTAAACTTGATATTACATATGTACTAAAAACAAAATTTTTACTTACAATTTTCGTTGTGTAACGTAATTTCGTCAAGTATGCGATGCAATTTGGTATGCCTGACAAAGTTACGTAAGATACAGAATGTTTTCAAGTAAAAGTGGTGTTCTCACTGCTTTTTTATAACAGCACAAAAAATATATCGATACACAACTTATATATGAAAAAGAGGTTAATTTAGAAACTCAAAAAAATATGCGTAAATTCAATCAATTTTGCTGTAAAACAGCTCATCAGTGTATGAGCGAAGTAAGTCATGATGTATGTAACAGAGCGCTCTAACTATCCGGAAGTAATAGCATTTAATGCCGTTCAACCATGACATATTTCTATTTAGCGCAAGATATTATTTTGCATTTGACGTAACGACCTTCCTGTAAATGATGGCGATCTAAAATGGATATTTGTATTTAGCGCAAGGTATTATTTTGCATTTGACGTAACGACCCCCTGTAAATGACGGCGATCTAAAATAGATATTTTTATTTAGCGCAAGATATTATTTTGCATTTGACGTAACGACCTTCCTGTAAATGACGGCGATCTAAAATGGATATTTTTATTTAACTTAAGATATTATTTTGCATTTGACGTAACGACCTTCCTGTAAATGACGGTGATCTAAAATGGATATTTTTATTTAGCGCAAGATATTATTTTGCATTCAACGTAACGACCTTCCTGTAAATCATGGCGATCTAAAATGGATATTTTTATTTAGCGCAAGATATTATTTTGCATTTGACGTAACGACCTTCCTGTAAATCATGGCGATCTAAAATGGATATTTTTGTAATAAAACTTGGCATTTAGTGATAACTTGAATTTTGTGGCAGCGTCGTTTGTGTAAATAAAAAGAAAAGTATTTACGTGAATGCGTATTTATTTTTGCTGAATTTCTAGTCGGTCAATAGTACCTTCCGTGATGCGCTAACGACCGCCAATCCTTTAAATTTCTTAATCGGGTTGCGATTCTCTTTAATGCCTAATACTCTAACTTAGTTACAGTTATTCAAGAATAGGTATCTTTGACAGTGTTAAAACTTTTATCACCGTTACCAAGAAATTCAACGTATCGAAGATTGCGTTTCTTGATCGATCCCTTGAAAACG
Organism: Euphysa ruthae; assembly: GCA_035046665.1. Lineage (NCBI taxonomy): Eukaryota > Metazoa > Cnidaria > Hydrozoa > Anthoathecata > Corymorphidae > Euphysa > Euphysa ruthae. Next base: position 7,347 of record JAUZNK010090792.1, on the reverse strand, counting down.
CGCTGTGCGCCTACCGCTTCCATTTTTCCAGCGAAACCTTTGTAATTAAATTTGAAGATATGGCTGGTTCTTCAGTCAGAAAATTTATCTGGATCAGTTTTTCCAAGATTTTGTGCAAAAAAACTTCTTTTACAGGATCTACTCATTGCTTCAACTCCAAGAATTTTGTCAATTTATGTAGATATCGCGATAAACACTCCATTGAGTGAAGAATACCCACGATACATCACACGACGCTCCAGGATCGTTATTACCGATTGAGCTGCCTTGATGAATTTACACAGCTGCATCGTCCATAGTTTTTTAGGCAACAGCTTTTACCACAATATTTAATTTGTCTTTAATTTTTTAGGGTCATATTTTTCGGCATGTTCATTAGACTGGTAAACTTCTCAACACTCGAATAACCGTACCCGAGTGCTCGCATAGCATAAATTATTCGCGTATTAACATCAAAACATTGTTTTGGAAGTGTTAAATTGTTTCGTGTATCTACAATTGGAACATTTGACATATAGGCCCGATGCAACATTCTGTTTTTTCATCACACGTTCTCTAAGAAAAAGTTCATTTGTTGAACAATCCGGACACTTAAGAGAGGAAAACACATTTGAAACTCTTTCGTTGTCAATAATTACATATCCTGAGATAGCATCTTTTTCTTTTGGTGCGGAATCTTCGAATATTTCAAGTTTACTCGATGCAGCAGAAGAACATAATTATTTACAGTTAAACACGACGATTCTACTTCGTCGATAGATGCTTCTAATTCAGTATTTACTAATATATTTGCATTGTTTGATTCGTTATTTACAGTATTTACATTGCTGGATGAAATACCTGCCAGATTTGCTGCTTATTTCTAATTTTTATAAGCTATTTGCCAAAAGAACTATCAAGTCAAAACCGTTAAAGTCTTTTTCCTCATGGTGTAATGTAAAATAGGAAGAATTATCAAGGATTCTGGTAGAGGTGACAGAGTAAAGTATAGAACGCAACGTTTTAGGAGGAAATAAAGCGTCTTTCCAATTAAGACAGTTGTAAATATAGAAGATAGCGTTGTAAATAAAGAATCGATTTTAAATAATGTAATAACTTTAAATTTAAATGTCGTGGATGGTGTCACTGAAAATCCCGCTGATGTAATGAATACTTCAATATTTTCACCACCAAAAGAAAATTATGCTACAATATCTGGTTATAGGATTGTGGACACTGTTGGGCTTTTTGACATTTTCTTCCCCTGGATGAGAAGAAGATAAATAGTCCTCCTGCGCCGACCTATGCTGCAAGCTATTTCAAGAAGTATAGCTTTAGCGTTATGGTTTTAGGGTATGATTATACTGTTACCCTACATCCAGTGACATGTGTTTAGGGAACGAAACGACTGACATAGTAATATTGTTCACTTGCAAAAATTTTTTTTTTACTTTTTCCGTAAAGTGCACATTCAGATAGTTCAGTTGGTAAGACAACTGACTCCCAACAGTAAGGGTCCGGATATCGCCCACTCAGCGTGTGCATTCGATTTTTCTTCTTTTTTTTTTTTTTTTTTTTTTTTTTGCAAGATGGTAACCGAACTCGTGTGATGACGGTAAAAAAGAAAACCCAAACTCAATGAAATCATATGACCTAATATTAAAATATCTGTAATCAAACCTTACTATACTACTTCTCAACAAAGATCTCATATATACCCATTAACTGAGAACGATATTTTAAGAAAAAAATGACCCGAAGCAACAAACCAAGTCAATAAAATACTCCTAAAGAAGCAAACATCTCTGAGTCCAACATCCAAAGCTAAGCTCTCCTCTATCAAACAGTTACTCCTTGACTCCATTGAACAAACCAACAACTGATATGACACCATAGAACAAAAAATCCCTTGTTTATACCGACAAAACAGCCACTGAAGCCCTCAAAAAATCTAATGAAAACCAAAGGGAAATCTAAAACAACAACTCCATACTACAATCAATTCAGAAGAAAAAAAAATACCCAATTTAAAACACAATTTGACGATGAAAAAAACAGATATATGCGCACCACCCTACTCTTCAAAAACATCCCACGACCGGACTATCATACCAGGATTGCAAAGAAAAACTGTCATTCTCAATAAAAAATCACTGTCCATTCCTTAAAGACATCAACATTTCCTCTATGATAGAAAGAGGTCATCGTGACCATAACACCAAATCTAACCGTCCTCCTAATATTTATGCGAAATTCCGCTTCTGGGATCAATTCGAAGATTAAACAATCCATTATTAACTCAGACAAATCCAGCTCAAACTCATTCATTAACGTTTTCCAAATGCATTCTCCCAATGTCACTGATCGTAATAACGAAACCTTTAAAGAACGGAAGAACCTAATCGCAACCAAGAAACACTTTAACTTCATCGTAACTTACCCTGCAAAAATACTGTCAAAACCTAAAAACTCCACATGCACTCCCTTCAAACTGTACAAAGAATTTTAGTGAGTGAGAAACTGTGTTTTCTTCATGTCAACATTTCCTCGTTGCCATACTACATGCATGACTTAAAGAACCTCCTAAATTTAGTTGAAACTAAAACAAGTATTATTGCTGTTACTGAATCACGGGTCTTATTAAAATTGAACTTACTTGAACTTAAGGCTTTAGCTCTTCCTTAGACAACTATCGCATGTCCCAATGTTGATATTAGTTGTTTCTGTCCAAGTTGCCTATAAATGACGTCTCCCTTGATGGATATAATATTGCATAAAAGTGCTCCTCGAAAAGGTGGAACTTTATATTAAATCAGAATTCAGCTACAAAGTAAGAAACAATTTTAAAATTTATAAAAGAAAGAACTTGAATCTATATTTGCTGGATTAGTCCATCCAACTAAAAAGAATACTATAGTAGGATCTATTTATCGTCATCCGTGTATAAGAGCCAATGAGTTTAACCCACTATCTAACATATCTATATGATAAATTGTTTTGTAATAGTAAAAGTATTGTCCTTTTAGGAGATTTTATTATTAATCTACTAAACTATGATTCTAATAGTGATGTAACCAGTTTCCCTGATTCCATGTGATCAAGATCTTTATTTCCAACGATCACACATTCTACTATAATCACTTCTAGATCAAAAACACTTATTGATAATTTTTTTTTTTTAATTCCATTCAAATAACATGTCCTCTGGAAACCTCACAGTTTCTTTATCAGAACATCTTATTCAGTTTTTAGCAATTATAAATGATGATGTAAAACCGCAACATGCAAAATTTTATAAAAGTTTTTTAAAAACTTCGATGAGACAAATTTTCTAAATGATCTCAGACAAATTGACTGGGCACTATTAATAAAGAAAATTGAAACCAACGTAAATAACTCAATGTCATCTTTTTTAACAAACATGAACAGGATACTTACTAGATGCTCCTCATAAAACAAATAAAGAACTTAAAAGTAAATTTTAACCTTGGATAACCAAAGGTATATGAAATTCTATTAACACTAAAAATAAAATACACCATAAATTCATTAAAGCCAAAAAATTTTAAAATTACCGCAATAACATAAGCAAAATTATAAAAGCATCTTAAAAACAGTAAAACTTGAATAACATCAAAAATATTTGGATTGGTATTAAAAACCTAAATGTCATAACACAATAAATAGCTTAAGTATAAACACCTAATTTAATTCTTTCTTTATTTCTCCAGTAACATCTGACGGAATTAAAGACCAATTTATTAAATTTATTCAGACTTAAAAATTTCACAGGACCTAGCAGTATTCCAACTTCAATTTTGAAAATAGCGTGTGACATTATTTCGACTCCACTTAGTGCGAAAGTTAAAAATGAATAGTATATTAGTTAATCGCTCTTTCCAAGAAGTAGTATTTCCTGAGCTACTTAAGATAGTTACTCGCTCTTTCCAAGAAGTAGTATTTCTTGAGCTACCTAAGATAGTTACTTGCTCTTTCCAAGAAGTAGTATTTCCTGAGCTACTTAAGATAGTGAACGCTCTTCCAACTGACAAAAAAGAATCTAAGTTAGAATGCAATTACTACAGACCAATCTCTCTTTAATCAAGCATTAGCAAAGTATTTGAGAGACAAAAAATTATACAAGTTCTTAGAAACATCTAATTTTCTATGTTATCTTCAATTTGGCTTCCGAAGCAATCATTCTACAGGACAAACACTTATTGACACAACTCTAAAAATTAGAGACTCACTTGACAAGAAATTATTTGTTTGTGGAGTCTTTGCTGAATTAAATAAAGCTTTTGGTGCTGTAAATCATGATATTTTATTATCAAAGTTAAAATACTATGGAGCTAAAGGTATCCCTTTAAAATGGTTTTGTTCATATGTTCACAACCGCCTACAACTTGTAACGATTGAAAAACATAAATCTAGAATAAATAACACCAGTGTTGGTGTACCTCAAGGTTCAATCTTGGGTTCTGCATTTTTTAATACACATAAATATCCTACATAATGCTATTAATCATTCTAAAACTTACTATTTTGCAGATGACACTAACCTCTTAAAAATTGACAAATATTTACAAAAAGTTAATAAATATCTTAATCATGATCTCTCGTGGTACAATGGATTAGGTTTAATAAAATTTCTTTAAATACTAAAAAAACAGAACTCATCATATTTAAACCTAAAAATAAAAGAAATAATAACTGAACATCTAAACTTTAGAATTAATGATCAAAAAATACAACCTACCAACAATATTAAACATATATCTTGGTGTTACACTTGATGGTGATCTCTCCTTTTCTTTCTATTTAAAGAGACTTTCATCAAAAATTTCATAAAAAATCAGACACTATGCTAAACTAGAAACCTTAATGTCTATCTGTATACAATTTTTACTTCTCATCTCAGCTACGGCTGCCAGATCTGAGGTCAGTGTAATATTCAACAATTAAAAAACCTAATATATTTCCAAAATAATCACTTGAATACTGATATTTTATATAACATCTCGCATATCATTAAATTAGAAGACCTATACTTATTTAACTGTCTCTTGGTATGGGACTGTGTGAATAAAAATCATTTTCATGATCATTCTCTTAGATCTGTAACAAATAATAATATTCATCTTAATATTAAGAATACTTTCAGATACGGAATAAATTCTATTACGTACCAATCAGCTTTGAGTTGGAACTTATTGCTAGATGAATTAAAAACTGAGTCTAAAAGGTTGAAGTTTAAGCATAATATAAAATAACTTCTTAACAAATATCTTTGATTTTTGTTTGTTTGATTTATCTTTTTCATTTAGAACGATACATTGTGAAGATAATTTGTTGTAAATAACAAGCAAATATCTTATGTATATAATTTAGCTCGTGAGCGAGCATCTTATTTAGAATAAATATTTTTTCTGGATACTTTTTAAGGTATTTTTAGTTTGCCTGTCTTATATTATATTGCCATGCTTTATTTCCTTATCATAACGCTTAGGTGATTACTTCGCTTCAGTTTTCAACTGTTTGTGATTCTTCCTCTTTGATAGCTTTAGGATTAAACGTTATGTTTGTCTTCAGATTTTTTACTAGTTTTTGCTTATCAAAAAGTTGTAACTAAAGTTATTAAGAAAATATTTTAATTCATTGATAATAATTTATGGTTGTCTGGCTGAGCGGTTATTTACCGTAAAACTGTTTGTTGGTCCCACTTAAAAAAAAAAAAAAAAGCTGGAAATACGTTCGATTATTATTATTAGTATTTAACGCAACGTAGGTCGGAGCAGGAGAACTATTTACCGTCATGTGCCCTGAATGTCACAGACAATCCTTTGTTTTATTGAATGAATTGATTAAAGGACAAGAACTTGCTGCGTTTGATATTAACAAATGATTTAGTTTACACGATACATTCGGACATGGTCCATGCCAGTATCAAAAAGTTTACGTCACTGATGGATATGGATTGACAAATGTGTTAAAACTACACAAAGGCAGTAAAAGCAGTAGCTCAGGAAACTGTCAGATGCTGCTGTTGAACTTATGACAGTGACACAGTTGACATCATTTGAGATTGTAACGAAGTTAAAACCAATATTTGATGTTTTAATATTACCATTTGGAATTGTTTATCGAAAGCTCGTCTTGTTTCACGCACGCAATTAGAACTTACTGTTTTTGAGGTGGTTGCCAATTTTAATATTGGTAAACAAGCCAACACATTACTTTTTGAAAAGCTAAACATGGTTCCTGGACAATTAAAACGGTATGAAATGTTCAAAAAAACATTATTCGATGAAGATTAAAACAAAAACACGATACAAATGAAGAAAGGGATGGTGAAATATATGCACCAGGTGCATTTCAAGAGAATCAAAGTTATTTTAATAACTTTAGTAGCTTTTTAACTGTTTTAAGTAAATAGTTTTTATTTAAAAGATAATTATTAAGTTCATTCTAATGGTATATTTCTTTCAAATCAATAATCACCGCTTACTAAAAACAATCTTTTTGAATCTCCCGGCCTAAATATCTCAATAAAAGTTTGTTCATTTTTCCAGGATTTGTTTATCTTTAGAAGTTTTACCAAGTGAGAAATGGACATTAAAAGAAGTAATCTAATTTTTCAAGTTTTCTCTGTCTGAATATTGCAAATTTGGGGTATTGTGAAACTTGGCGCCAATGATTTTCTTTACCAGTTAAGTACACTAGGACTAAAGCCAAAGGCCTTTCCGTAAATATGGCTTCAATAATTGTAAACATCCACAAAAATAAATAAGCCATTGTGTTTATTTTCCGTTATAAGATCGAAAATTCATGTGATATAACGTGCAAAGTAATAGCAATAAGCAACCACCCTTGAAATATTACGACCTTGTTAGGCAGGATTTATTTTTAAATGGCTTGCAATTTCGATGATCTACTGATCCAAAAATATTCTTATATAACCTTTCTCTTTATTCAAATTAAGTTTAACAGCTTCGTTAATCAAAACACGAGTTATTACATGTCGTTTTATTTTAGGTCCAGTGCATGAGATGTTTAAAACCACTCGATTCTAATACATATTTCTTGACCTAATAAAAATGTTATAGCTTGTGTAAAAAGTACTTTTTTAATTGAATTTCTAAACAACAGCCAATTCTAAAGATTTTCATAAACACCAAACTTTTATCAAATTTCCAAAAGAGTAGTTTTTGAGAGGCAAGCCCGAAGGGCCCAGCTAGATTCAAAAAACGATGCTTCACTCTTTCTCGGCGTGCCAAGCCGGTTATACAGCCAGCACATTTTTATTATATATATTGTTTTTGTGTATGCATGTATGTAAGTATGTAAGTAAGTAAGTATATATGTATG
>JAUZNK010090781.1:0-12508 GCA_035046665.1 Euphysa ruthae | reverse complement strand
TAAAACAATCACCCTTGAGGTTGAACCAGCTGACACAATCGATAATGTCAAAGCCAAGATCCAAGACAAAGAAGGTAAATACAATTAAAATTAAACTTTGTCCATTTTCCATTTCGACCTTCACCTGGCATGAATTCTTTGAAAATTGTGTTGATATTACTTATTGTGTTATCTTGTGGTAATGATAGTCACATAATTTATCAAATGTATGTGTCATACATAGAAATGTGACTATTTTACGATTGGAGAAAAAAGCACGTCTTACTTTCTGAGACAACCTTAATACTTGAAAATATGCAATAAGTTAAATACTTCAAAGCAAACTGAATGCAATTTTGCGTAGTGTCCGAAATTTTATATTATTCTTTCAAATTATTTGGCCAACTGCCAAAAGTTATAATTCCTGGGTCATTTTCTTCAGATTATCTAATTTCAGATATCTAATAAATTCAGGCTTTTTAAAACTTTTTTTTTAAATGTTTTGGTATGGCAATTAGTCAAATTATGTCTAAAATAAATTTCGTTATATATTAAATTTAAGTATTTCAAACATTCTGTTGTGACTGGGTCTTAAATTGCTCAAATTTAAAAAAAAAAAAAGATTCTGGGATTTTTATTTAACTCGTGTTATGTTTCAGGCTTCCTTAAAAAATTTTGGAAATTGCAATTATTTGTCCCCGGTTTTTTTTCCTTTGATACAAAAATATTAAAAGCAAAAAGTTCTGATCTGGCAGTGATATAACCTTTCAACATTAAAGTGATGATTTTGTTGAATTATGTGTTATCTTTTAGGTATTCCCCCAGATCAGCAACGTTTGATTTTTGCTGGAAAACAACTTGAGGACGGTCGAACCCTCAGTGATTATAACATACAGAAAGAATCCACACTTCATTTGGTCTTACGATTGAGAGGCGGTATGCAGATCTTTGTAAAAACCCTCACTGGTAAAACAATCACCCTTGAGGTTGAACCAGCTGACACAATCGATAATGTCAAAGCCAAGATCCAAGACAAAGAAGGTATTCCTCCAGATCAGCAGCGTTTGATTTTTGCTGGAAAACAACTTGAGGACGGTCGAACCCTCAGTGATTATAACATACAGAAAGAATCCACCCTTCATCTGGTCTTGAGATTGAGAGGAGGACACTAATTATTTTTGTCTTGTATTTTATTTTACTTTTCAAGATATATCTAGGCTTTTGTTTGAAACGGTTTTAAAATCTCAATTTTACTAATAATGGTTATTTCTAAATTCCTTTTTTATGTGTTAATTAATCTCTTCACTTTTTGACATTAAACAGGGCGTCTTATAACCGTCCTTGAAACCTTTATCCAAATGAGAGGTAGAACCCTGAAAATTATTATTTTTGAGCAAAAGCCCAAAATTTGACTTTTGGTTTTCAAATTAAGAACGAAATGAACTTAAAAATCCTAGAGAGATCCTGAAAAGTGCTTAATTTTATTGAAAAACCCAGTGTTGAATCGATTAATTAAAATCGTGCCTGAAAATGTAAACAAATTTTTGTTACTTTGTTAAAGGCTTAAATTAATTACGATTTATTTTAATGTTGATGTATACCAATAAACTTGTTTTCGATCTCAATTTTGATTTCTTTTTTATTTAACCCTTTCATGTATCCTGTCCACTTAAGTGTCCATTTGAAGAAGAAAAATCACACCCAAAATGCAGCAACTTCCCACTGAAATTTTATTTTAAATATTTAATATATTTAAATATTTTTTCAAACTTTTTGGTATTTTACTCAACGGAAGTTTCATTTTGGTGTCAGAGGACACAGGATTAATGCGTTAATTAAAACAATCGTTCTCCTGTATTTCTTACGGTCATTAAAGATGACTGTCTAAAACATTAGCAAAAGGCATTTTTTTCTTGTATGTAACGTTATTTAGACTCGTCTTGGTTGAGCTTAAGCGCGGTTCGACGTGATAAACTCAGCTCATTTCTAACCATCTCAGTTTAATAGTAACCATAATCAGTGAAATCTCTGAAAAATAAAAAAAAAAAATTTTTTATTTGTTTCATTAGTGTTTTCCGACAGGGTTACAAACTACAAATTTTCCGTATTGCTCTTTTAAGTTAAGGTGGTCGGTCGTACAGTGTCAGGACCAAAATCTAAAATATCATATTTAGTTTTAGCTTCAATATATAATCTGGTTATATTCAACTTAAAAATCAGAGCCGCTACAAAAAATTTACGTGCCCAAAAACCACTGAATCAGCAAAAAACGCTACACATCACTCAAAGAGAAATTATTGGATTGATTTCAAATTTTGCGCATAGCTTGTTTATTGTTTTGTGTCTAGTAAAGTTTATTACTTTGGGGCAGTTAGATCTATTGCCTCCATAATAAATAAATGCGGCTGCTTACATCGATCCAGATGATCCCGTATATTAATGGGGCAGTCATGCTTTTCAATATTTCGTTATAGTCAACGGTATCTTTTATCCTATGTGTCACAAGCTGTATTTTTTTTTAGTTTTCACTCGAAATAAATAGTCAAAGCATTTACCTGAGACTACTGAAATAAAATCATTCAACAACGAAAAACCTCTTTTTTGTCATGCACCGTCCCCAGAAATAGCAACATCAAACGACAATTTAGCAGCAACATTTTTCATGGACCTTTCTTTCAACAACAGATGAATATCTTTTAGCTACTTCATATTGAGTGTTATGGAATGCATTCCTATTCATCGCAGGCAACATATTCATAATATCAATTAGACGGTCTATCGCTGAAAGGCCTTTACCTATTTCTCGAAATGTAATTACGGAACGGGTGTTTGCATCAAAAGCGTTACTGCCAGGTGTTGAAGACTTTAATATACTTGCTAGTGTATGTAGAATGGCTCCAACTCTCATGTGTTACATGAAACACATAGACAATTTGACAGTCCCTTTTTTTTTTTTGAGAAATTAAAAACTCACTTTACACACTGGGCAGCAACCAATCAAGGCCACAATTTCACTAAAAATTTCGCTATTTATGATGATGTAATGCCAGACAATTTCAGATAGTACAATGTTATCTTCATGATCGGATAAGCTTCCTTGCAGCTTACGCCTGGAAGAAGAGACAGAAGAAAACGATAGGATTTCAGTTTTTTCCACTGCTACATTCTAAATAAGGTCATCTACAACTGCACTATTCGAGTTTCTTAAATTTCTCTTTTTTTCTTTTTAATTAAATAACCTATTTGGTCCAGTTAATCTTCTCTTCTTTGATCGAGCCTTCATTACTTATAAAATAGCTAGTTTTAAATGCAAAAAAAAAAAAAAAGTAAAATATAGCAACAGCTAATGCTATGTTGTTATGTTATTATGTCATGTCATTGCATCAGGCTTGTGTAATAAAGGCCTATCTACATTTTGTGTAAACAGCAAAACATATTTAGCTATGCATGTAGCTATAATAGCTAGATAACCAGTAAGTTTTAAAAAATTCCAAGGAATAAAATAAGTGAACTGGAATTATCTTTTCATTTCTGTCCTACCCAACCTCATTGAAATGCTTATATCCCAAAATCTATAGCATATTACAGAAAAATAAGCACAAATTCGGAATTTATGATAAATTTGGATTTATAATAGTTTAATCTCTCAGTTTTCACAAAAAATTGCCATTCCATGATTTTAATACTGTATAACCACCTTAATATCAGATTGGCTTCTTGTTACATCAAGGTCATGAAGAAATCTCGAAAGATAATTAAGTTGGTATTTACTACTCTTAAATAAAAAAACTAAAATTAAAATTAAAAGAAATATTTTTCATAAAAATTAGTAATACTTCAATGTAACTGAGACCAAATTAAATATGAAGTGTGACTGTTAAACAATCTTAAAACACCTCAAAAACAAAATCCTCCTAGGCAATATGTTATCGCATTGTCTTGAAGTGAATCATGTTCGTTTTGCCTGTGCTTTTTTCAAACAAATTGCCTGTGACCGAATGATTTTTGTTCATCTTTATAATACGAACTATCAACTATCGAATCTCCGACAGCATAGTGACCAGGTTCAGCACCACATTCCTCGACAACGTTGAGCATCCCTCTGGCTCCATCGTTAAAATGCTAAAACTCCTTTTACCGATGAATTTGGTTTTTCGAGCTTCCAGATCATCTTGTTATAATATTCATTATCGTTCCGTCTCACCATGCAAACACCTTTTTACAGCTCAACAGACTCTAAACCAGCATACGTTAATATAGGTTTAATAGCATCTCGTACTCCTGGCGATATATTGATTTTAGTTTTATATGTGGTAGACCGGTTGTTAGGTCGCTTTGCCATTTACACCAAAAATCTTTGCCACATGTGGACAAAATTTGTGCCTCTGCAAAATCGGTTGACCATTGGAGTTCAGAATAATTTTTCAGAACAAAGATGTAGAATAGCGGCTATTCCCTTTTGCATACGCTTTACCCTCTCCATCTCCTAAATAGGTGGTTTAGCGTAAATTGAGTGTCTCAACAGAATGACCAAACATTTGTCTCACCCCATCAACCTCCATAGAACCAGCATTTCCGGTATGATTGATCTGGCACTTATGGAGTAAATTCAAATTGTCAAAATCTTTTCCCTTTTTACGTTTCTCATATTCAATAACCCCACCAGTGACTATCGCAAGCAACTTTTGAATAAGCTCTATAAAATCTTTTAAAAGATTTTCTACAGGACTTAGAGTCCATTGGTGGTGGCATGTCCATTAATTTACAAAATTCTTTAATATTTTCATGTATTCATGTTCGATTTCTCTGAACGCAAAAAACAGATTGATGAAAATTGAAGGTTGGTGTTATAGCACTTCCCACCTAATTGTTTTTCTCGGGGAGTAATTTGACTTGAAGATGCTTGAATTGCATAGCTTGTCACATTGATAAACACATTCAGCTTTTAAAAAGTTGGCAAAACCACATTTTTTGTTTATATCACGTGTTACAGTAACATTACAGGAGCAGTCCTGCAATCTAATATATTGAATGTCGATTATAACATTACACAACTTTGAGGTAAATCAGATTTTAAATCAGATGCAGTTAACATAATTGTTTTAATTTTCTTTGTTGATGCAGATTTTATTTCGGTGTCGATTTTTGATTCCTTTGAGGTGGTTACATTTGGTTGAGAAATTAACTGAACATTTTTTCCACCACATCATTTTGCTGTTTTTTAACAGAGTGTTGGTTGCCATGGTTGCCATGATATTTCCTTTTTCTTTCTTTGCTGGCCCTCCTTAGTTGTCCCGTATTCACCACCACATTTATGTGAAGTTATATTAAAAAGCGCTATTCAAGCTTCCAAAGGCCAAAGATGAATTCACAACAGAGTGGAGGAAAAAAGTTGTAACTTGCTGTAAGAAAAGATCGTGTTCTCGGTTTAAGTTTGAAAAGTCAGATAGAGAAGGGTAATCTTTGGATTCGAGAAAAACATCTGATACCTGAATGTAGAAATTATAATGAGCATAGGAATACTCTCATACGTTTTCCTTGCCCACGTTTTATTTACCAAAGAAGTCATTACTGAATAAACCAAGGTTTTTAGCAGCAAAAATATATTTCAAGAAAGAATCTACAGCCATTTCATTTCTTCCTCCTGTTCAAACTGTTAGCAATCTATGTTCCACTTCTTCCTCCTGTTCAAACTGTTAGCAACCTTTGTTCCACTTTTTCCTCCTGTTCAAACTGTTAGCAACCTATGTTCCACTTCTTCCTCCTATTCAAACTGTTAGCAACCAATGTTCCACTTCTCTTGATGAGTTTTGTTAAGCATGTGAAAAATTTGCATGGGAATTAATTTTCAAATCAAATCTTATTCAATTCAATAAATTTGAAGACTTTCATATTAATCCTCAATATGAAATATACATGGATGACAGTCTTTCATTCACAATTCGTTACTGTTCATGGCTTATAACTGACAATCATTATATCTGTACACGTTTTAAGCGTTTCATGCGTAATGCAATATTTTGAAACCTGTTGACTGATATTACTTTATGCAACATATGTCCTTGTACTACCGATCATTTTTCCTCAAAAGTCAAACACCTATGTTAAACACATCTTCCAATTCCATTAAGTCAAACTGAATACTTTACAGCTCAGCACTGTAAAGTTCTTTCTAACTTAGATAAATGTAACCAGTGTTCCAATCTTGCAAGAGAATAAATATCTAATGCGGGAAGATGATAATCTCTTAAAGCCTACTCGATTGAACTCTCCCGTTTACATCTCCTGACCGTATTGATTTGACTTTGTCTAACTTGCGCAATCTAAATATAATATTAAAAGCTGAAATTGAAAAGGCTAAAGAAGAGCCATTGCTATTACCATTGCCCATTCAGTTACCGAAGAGCTCCACAGAGACTTAATTGCCATTAATATCCATGAGGGTAACCATGAGGGTAACCATGAGGATAACCATGTTGTTGGGAATACTACAAAATCAAACAGATTTATGAATTTCTTCTGGAACGAACAGTAGAAATACTTAAAAATATCAAAAAAGTTTCATTCCAAGATTATAAAATATTGCTTGAGTCTCATTGCAAAATCTCCAAGCGCTTATGAGGAAATACGTCTTAGTGTTAGTATTAGCACTTGGTTCCTAGTTTTACCTAGTCGCGGACGTCTACGAGACTATAAAAAATTTTTTCGCCTCCAGCAGGGCTTTAACTATAACAATGTCAACGAACTAAAAATTAAAGTGAAGAATTGCTCAGAAGCTGAAAAATTTGTTGTTATTTTATTTGATCAAATGAAAATTCAGGAAAATCTTGTGTGGGATAAGCACACTGGTGACCTTGTGTGGGATAAGCACACTGGTGACCTTGTATGGGATAAGCTCACTGGTGACCTTGTTGGATTTGTTGATTTGGGTGAACCAGATATAAATTTTGCGACCCTTCCAAAAGCAGATGGACTTGCTACTCATGTTTTAGTATTTTTGGTAAGAAATATTTGTGAATCCATTCAAATATAGCTTTGCCAACTTTGTAACAACTAATGTCACATCTATTCAACTGTTCCCTATTTTTTGGAAAGCTGTAAGTATTTAGCGAAGTTTCCGCTAAATTAAAAGTTGTTGCAACTACAAGAGATGGTGCATTTGTTAACAGTAAATATTTTCGTATGCACTTTGATATGAGCGAAAAATTGGATTTTAACAGTGAAGTTGATGTAACTGATCGCATTAAAAACCAATTTGCAGATGATGATAGGTTTATTTATTTTATTTCTGATCCAACACACTTAATAAAAACAGCACGTGACTGCCTTCTCCATTTTGGAACCAATGAAAGAGCTTCACGCCCAATGTGGGTGAACGACAACTATGTCATGTGGTAGCATATATCGGATGTATCTTACAATGATTTAAACTCCCCGCTCAAACTTACCTTGGAACATATCAAATTGTCCCCTTTTGCTGTAATGAGTTTTAGGTTGGTAGCTCAAGTAAATCAGTCAGTGTTGCTCTTAAGACATATGGCCCATCTAATTGTGCACGACCTGCTGAATATTGTGAGATTTTTAATGATTTTTTTGAAATTCTTAACATACATTCCACTTTTGAGGTTGCTGCTGTGAAAAGCAATTGTTTTCTTTAACCTTTTAAGTCTGTTGACGATAAATGCTTTACATGGTTAAAGAAAAATTTTTAAAATGTTGTGCAGAATGGAAGTTGTCGGTTGATGAAATACAAGGCAACCGATCGAAGTAACATGCTCATCTTCTGGCAAATTCACGAAGGCGTTAAAATCACTGTAAACGCCACTATTGAACTCATTCGGTATCTTCTTACAAATGGTGTCAACTGAAAGTTTTTTCTAAGACGCGTTAGAAAATTATTTTGGCCAACCAAGAAAGTGTGGAAGACGGTAAGACAATCCATCTTTGTGTGACCCATTGTTGGAAACTCTGGGGGTGGGAACATTGAGAATGATGAAATTCTTAATGAAAAAGCACCACGTCGGTAAAAAAAATCACACTGGAAGGCTTTCCCATGCATTTAGAAATAATAACTTATGTAGTTATTTTATATATGAGTTAATTATTATTCGTTCCTTTTAGGGACCTTTCAAAAAGTATGTACGCCCTATATTCATCAATTTTGAAACCTTTTGTCAGGCTATTGCATTAAAACCAAAGAGATGTGAGTGAAACTATTTCGTGTGGGGACAGTGAATGTTAATAGTATGAATTGTTGGGCTGGTGAAGAGGTAGAAACCCTGCATAAGAGTAATATAGATTTGTGTTGTGTTCAGAAAACTAACTTGAGAGATAATATCACTATGAATATAATAGGTAGGCGTAGCAAATATAAATTTTTTGGGATAGGCAACAATGATAGAATATGAGGAGTTGGTATACTTTTAGCTGAAAAGTGATTTGATAAGCTATTTTATGTTAATAAGGTCAATGATAGAATGTTGGCTTTCAAAATAGTTATAGGCAAGAGTGTTTTGTCAGTAGTATCAGTTTATGCACCTCAGTAGATCCACATCCAACAGAGTGGATTGCCTCAGGTTGAGAAAAACAAGTTTTATGATGAACTTTTGGTAGTCGTACTACTAGGTGAAAAGGAGATAATATTAGTAGCAGGAGACTTCAATAAAATTGCTGGAAAGGCAGTAAATGGGTATGACGATGTCCATGGTGGTTTTGGATATGGAAAAAGAAACTCAGAAGGTGAAACAATTTTAAAGTTTAGTGATGCTACGAATATGTTTTTCAGGAAAAATCAGGATATTGTAGGTGAAAAGTGTGTGAGAGACGATGCAGGTAATTTAGCTTTTGATGAACAGTCTATGAGAGAAACATGGAAAAGCTATTACGATAGAATCCTTAATAGTTTGAATGGGTTTCCATCAGCTGAACCAATTTCTGGCCCAGCTTTGAGGATAGAGATGGATCGGTTAGAATTCGCTATGTCTCAGATAAAAGTGAGAAAGCGACCGAGCCAACAGGAATAGTTTCAGAAATGTTGAGGGTTTCTGGTGAGGCTGGTATTCAGTTGCTAACAGATTTAGTCACAAGTGATGGTAAGTGGCAAAGCAATTGCATCACCCACGCCCATCATGAAAATTCCCATTCTCAGTTTGTAGAAGAGGTGTTGTTGGTAGAAATTCAAAACAGTGTGACTATTGTAAGCTTTGGGTACATAGGTGTTGTTGTGGTATAAGAGGTAGACTAACTGGTATACAAGATTATGAATGTAGAGTATGTTCTGGGGACCATTGGTTGTAGATAACGATTCCTTGGAGATGACCGACAAGTTTTGCTATCTAGTAGACATGATCAGTGCAGAGGAAAGCTGTGTTGTTAGGATAAGATGTGGGTGGAAAAAGTGTAGAGAACTTTTACCTTTATTAACCGCTAAAGCGCTCTCACTACGGGAAAATGGCAGTGTGTATAATGCTTGTGTAAGAAGCGTCATAGTCTATGGTGAAGAGACTTGGGCAGTTAAGGAAAGTGACCTGAAAAAATTAAAGAGAAAAAATATGATGATAGTAGGATGGATATGTGAGGTGACATTGAAAGATAGAAAATCCTCTCAGGAGTTACATGAAAGATATGCTCTAAAAAGCGTGAGAGTAGTACTTCAAAACAGTAGGTTAAGGTGGTTTTGCCATGTTGAAAAATGGATAACGACAACTGATTTAAGAAATCGATAGGAATAGATGTAGATGGGAACCGCGGGTAGGGTAGACCATAGATGACTTGGAAGCAGATTGTTAAAAATGACCTTAAGCAGAAAAAGATTCGAAGTGTTTTGGCGCAGGATAGATTGATATGGAAGAGTACCAGAATAACCCAGTCTAATCCATGCGAGCATGGAAAATGGACGCAAAACTGTGTAAGAAGAAGATATGGTTCGAGAAGAAGCCTTTTATTGTTAAAATCTCCTTCTGTCTTTTGTTTCATTCTCATTTATTTGTTCGAAATCTTCTGATTTGTTTCCTCATAGGATAGTATTTATTATTTATATTTTATGGCTTTATTTTTAGTGGGTTGATGGAGCCCAGTTACTAAAAGTAATAGAAACTCATCCAGGAAGTATCTGACCCTGATGCCGAGTACCTGATATGGGTTCCTTCTTAGGATTGCGAGACACCAAAAGATGCTGCTGATTCACAAAGTTTGATGTTGGTATGATGTTTTAATCTTCTCTGTGATCTGCCGATTTTTAGACAAAGCAAACATTCAAATAGCGTTCTATAAGGACAATCTTCCATTTCAGTTATTAGGGTAACCAATGTCATTCATAAAACTTGGTTCCTCGGACCGTAGATTCGACTCGATCCCAAAAATGAGAGGATTAAGCTCTTCAATGTAACCAGCATTCGTCATTTTTATAGCATATAATCCCCTCTATTCTACTGTGAATTTGAAATTGTCTTACTAATTTTTACAGAGCATATACACCTACGGCCCGATATTTCGCCAACTGTTGACTATCTACTTTGACACCATGGTTTGACGTTGAAATGAAGAATGTGTTTTGTTTTGAAACAAACAATATAAATATGCGGCTAGAATCTCTTCATAAAAACAGTCCGTTAGTTTAAAAGAGTATAAGTATAGAAGTATTTATTTGTTTGATTTAGCTTTCAAACAAGCTTACATGTAGAGAAGTTATACTTATTAAACCTTATCAGTACGGACCGGGTTCTAAGGAAAGCGTAATGCTTGGAGTAGTGTGGCAGAGGTTTTAAATGTTATTAAAGAAGTTAACTTTTTAGTTAACCAGAAATCCATACGTTTTCGTTTCCGGTTATCGCTAGACAAGCAAATGAGGAAAATGTAAGAGTAAGTGGCTGCTTCCGGAAAAAATTCCGAGGAAACTGAACTTGATCAGATACTACAAAATTTATACGAAGAAGCCGAAGAAGCGACAGAAAGATACTCCCAGCAAAACGAAAAGTCAAATGATGCAAAAGCTGACAGGAAAAGTGAAGAAGAGATTCGTAAAAAAGCTTTAGAGACACTTTCTGAAACTAAGAAACGAAGTTTATATAGCGATTTAGAGTCACCAACAAGTAGTAAAAGGAGACGAAACAATGGACACTTTTATGTCCGTTATAAAAATTTCCACCTGTTTACATACTGGACGCACAGTGCCATGAACAAAATCCCAACAGTTTGAAAGAGGTTTCATGAATTGCATCAGCATACAAGCTTAGACTTTCAGGGGTTGCTCAAAGCTCTGTAATCGAACTGAGTATTGGTTGTAAATGCGCTTAGTCATTTCTGTAGCAATCAAACTCAAAATTCAGCTTTACATTCGGCATTAGTCAAATAATTCAAATCAAACTTAGAGTATCGCCAGTAGGATCTGGGTTCTTTGACGAGTGTAAATGATATAACAGTAAAAACTCATCATCATCGATTAAATTATCGTCAAATGCTAATAACAATGCATTTCTTTCTTCTTATGAACTCATCTCAAATAAAATCTTCAAACCTTTTCGCTTTGCATATTATTTATAACAAAAGAATGTTTATTAAAAAAAAAAACTTTTTGAAAAGTAAGTTTTTCTATTTATAGACTCTCCTATTTATAGACGGCTTTTTAAAAATGTATATGTGTATGCATATTTTTCTTAGGGCGTCAAAGTACAAGACGTCACAAATAGAAGGCGTCGCGTTTATGTCACCTTGTATTGCGTTGGGTGACTAGTATTTTAAAGTGTCACTCACACCGCATGTGTGTGGCAAGTGTGTCTTTGAAGTGTATCTAAGTTGATAATCCGATTTGTGAATAGATAGAAACACACATTTTTTTCATCACCAACATATGAAAAACCAACTCAACGACGATGAAACATTCATAAAAAGAGGAAATAACACATTTTACATAAATACAGGGTCGATGGAATCAAGATTGGCATACTTAAAATGGTTATGAGCTCAGGACAAGAAACAAACATGTGATACACCACAGGCATTGTATCACATGTTTGTTTTATATATGGATATGTATATATATATATATATACATATATATATATATCTATCTATATATAGCAGAGTTCCTACAACACTGTTGTCATACTAAACTATAAGATGACAACGTTTATTAAAAAAAAAAAGAGTGCATCTACCACATGCAGAAGCGGGTTGGTACGCGACTGCGAAATCTAAAAAACGACACAAGGGACTTTTAAGTGGTGATAAATAGCTACAATCGTGGACAATACAATTTTAGAACTGAAAAAAAATAGAGGGGAAGGGATGTGAAGAAAACTGAAAATAGTACAAAATTCACGCTTTTCCAAAAGCTATCGAAAAATTGATGCGCACACTCCAAAATTGTTAGTTCATGGCAATATGTCAAAATGTTGATAACTTGTACGCGATGAAAAAATCGGTCGCTGCTGTTCTCTTCCACTATTCGGAGAGTGTTGAAAATGAAACATAAAATTGCTACAATATATATATATATGTATGTATATATATATATATAAATTATTAATCT
>JAUZNK010090770.1:0-12509 GCA_035046665.1 Euphysa ruthae | reverse complement strand
TACATACATACATACATACATGCATGCATACATACATACATACATACAGTACACTGAAATGATTAATAACTATGAAATTATAATAAAATGTTTCACTTTGATGCAATTTTCAAAAAAATTTCATCTATGCATGTTTTTCAATAAAAACTTTTGTTTTTATACTTTTATAAAAGTGACCATTAACTAATTAAATTGAATTATATAAATTTTTGAACAAGAAAATTAGATTGAAAAAGTTGAAATTAGGCGAGACCAATTTAATTTCTCATTCTGCAGGCCCTAACAACCGCATATTTTCAAAATCAAGAAAAATAATAATCATTTCAAGATATAAAAAAAAAACATTTTCCTTTTTATGAAAATAATATAAAGTTTATTAAAATTTTTACACTTTCTTTTGCAGACTATATATATGTTTCTGATAGCAAAGCATGTTCAGGACTGAAAACATCACATTTACAACCAAGAAAGTAATTTTAGTAAAATCAGTATCTTTGAGAAACAGAAAAATTAAAAGAATGGGATTTTAATAAAATTTATAGTACAATGTAAAATGGTTTAAATGTTGTAAAAGCTTTAGAATTAAACGTAGCATTCTCTATATGTATATGATATTGTTTTTGTTATCTAATGCTTTACCAAGGAGCTTCTGAAAGACAAACTGATGAGTAAAAACATGTTTTCAGTTATTATTATTATTACCGACTAATATTTTTCATATTATTTTAAACATGCTGACTGGTCGACCATATATTTATTGCCAGTTTGCCCTCAAAACAAGAAGTACTTCATTAAAATCTGATGAAAGCTTACAACAAAAAAAATTTTACAGGCAGAAAAATTCAATAAATGGCAGCATTTGTATCAAAACATACCAAATTCTGACCAGTTTTCATCTGCGCCATCATTATATGCATCGATTGTTTGTGCCAGGACATTCACAAATCCATCACGAAACTGATCAAATGAGACCTAAAAAAATAAAACTGTATTTTTGAATATAGCAATTGACGAATAAAAAGGCTACACATTAACCACAGAATAAAAATTCATGCAAGAAAACTTAGTTATAGCTTTATTTATATACTCACTTCGCCTTCCATTAAAGAGTCTCCAAGAAGGTCATTTAACAAAGCGGGTATCTGGTCATTCAATTGCAATTTGTGTGCCAGATCAATCAATTCATTACGACTGAGATGACCTTTGGACGCAAGATCACAGCTATCAAATACTTCTCGTAATTGATTAACATAAACACACTCATCTTCAAGATTATTCATTGTGCATGTGCTCCCTAAGGAGCCATTTCCATTAAAATTCAATTTACATTTTCAATAATTAATTCTAAATAGAAATATATTAAAGTAGAAATAGATAGCTTGAAAACTTATTATAAAAAACTGGAAATTATTACAAAAAAATATTTCTGTTTCTCTGAGAATGGGTGTTGATGATGATGATCAATCAATTCACACAAAGCAGACGTTACTATAATACTATAAGTAGCATTAATAAAAATATGTTTTTGCTCTCAAACAAGAGGTAAAATAAACAGAGTTTTTTTGGGTATTGATTTTTTGTTTTATTCTTTTTTTTTAAGTTAGAGGTTAAAAAGATCTGTGAAAAGCAGTGAAATTTCATAAATGCTAATAAAAGCTTATTTAGCCGCTACCAAAACAGCAACTTATGATACAAAGAAGATTATTCTTTAAAAATTTGTAAAAAAATAATACTAAGCCTATCAAGGTTACTAGCAATATTGCCACGTTATCATACCAGTGGTTCAATTTCACTGTTATCCAACAAAACGCACATTTCAAGTTGACAGACCAAACTCTATACCATTGCTGCAAAACAATAACAACAAATAACAAAACCTTTAAATCGCATGTTTTTATTTCAAACTTTGACAGTTTACTTTTCTCTTCGTATTTTTCTGATTTGATAATCATCATCATCACTAAGGTTTATTAACATACGCTATTTTGGACCATGCACTAAGTAAAATCAGCGTTGACTGTAACTGTAACAATCGCTTTTTGCAAAGCTTAAAAGACACTACTAGGAGGCAGGAAACTAAAAAAAGAGATAAAGATAGAGAAGATCATACAAAGGCTGAAAAATATATTTGTTAACGATATTGGTTGATGTTAGACTTAAAGAAGATTGGAGAAACCATAATAATCTGAAGGAAAAGAATCAAAATAAAAATCTCTTTAAAATAGCTTTTGCCAATTTCATACTCGTATAAAAAATTATCTTTAAACTTTGGTGTTAATAATTTTGGTGCAATAACAAGATAGCTAATTAATAACCAAATGTTTTGAAGTCTCCTATTTATACTATGCAGATCAATACATACCAAAAACAAAATTTAACATACTAGCTAAATCACTTCGATGTTCTATTATTTTTTTTTTTTTTTTCCTCACACTTTCGTCTTTATATTATATACATTTAAATTTTTACTGAAAAGGAAAACAACAATATATAGCAGTATATTTTCGTAAAGTTTCTTCTTCGAAACCAATCATTCCTATCTTCACCTATTTTTCGAAATCTTTTTTTTTTTTTTGTTTTTAATTTAGAGCGCCGAAGTTGGATATTTTCATTAGAATTTTTTTTTTTTTTTTTTTTTTTTTTTTTACGAAATTGGGAGACAGGACGAGGACAGACAGCATCTAAATTCTGCTATAATTAGATGGTGGTTTCACCGTAAACGCAGTCATCAAGTGCACTCGAACCATATACCATTTTCACTGCGATCTCCCTAGTTCAGCTCCTCAGCCCACTACGCCTTAGCTGTAACTGGTTGCCCAGGTTTGACTAGCAACAGTTTTGTTATTTTGATGCAAAATTTTGTGACTTTTCCTGAAATTTACTTCGCTTTCAGAAGTTATTTGTTTTTCCACGGGTAGCAGATTTTTTGAAATAAGACAAAAAAAAAATTTTTTTGTTTTTTTAAGCAGCAGATTATATAAATGTAGCTCAATGTATGTTAGGGATATAAGTATTGACAGAAGTTTTAACGATATTGTTTATTGTTGTTGGCATCGCCAAATGTTTAAAATAAAGACCAGAAAAGGAGAATTTACTGACCAAGAAGTTATAATTTAGGGTAATTTTCTGATCATATCTAAATTCTCCAAACTTGTAACAATTGTTCTAGCTAGTCATAGACCAATCAGCACTATCACAGGGGAATTTAAAATTATGTATTTACTACGTTTATTTGTTAAAGTGTTTTTGTCAAGTTTGAAAAAAGTGAAAAATTTCATGATGAAATTGATATTCTCCCAACGTCTAAGGTGTTACCATTTTGAAGTTTTTATCATACTAACTATTTGAAATATCAAAAACTGGCTGTAGAATATCCATGTTCATGTTAAATTTCTTTTTTAATAAACAAATACTAACATCTCTACCAAAAACTATTGAAAGTTTTAGTTTTTCCTTACTCAAAGTTGGGTCACATGACCAGTCACCTGACTTTTGTGTGCGAAAAGTTTCATCACCATAGCATTCTTAGTTCCAGATATCTTTAGGGGACGGAGAAACCCAATGGCTAATATGGTTAAGGATAGTTCGTTAATATGTCGTTTGAATGATAGATTTTCGTCTATTCTCACATAAAGATATTTTGGAGTTTTAACTAATTTTAATTTTTGACCACTTATTTTTTAGGTTTTAAATGTATCCTAGATCTAAAATTTATTGTTTTAAACAAAATTGTTTCTGTTTTATTTGCATTCAGGGTTATTTTGCTTGCACGAAGTCATTGCACGAGGTTAGACAGATAGATTTTATATATCTGTTTAGTTTTTAAAGTGATTTGTTAATTAATAAGAAGTTAGTGTCGTCAGAGAAATGATATGATGTAGCATGTTTGATTGAGCATTTATATAAATTAAGAAAAAAAGATCTTTGGAAACTCTTGTATTTAAAGTTTTTATATGAGAATAGGAACCATTTATGTTGACAAATTGGATACGATATGAGAGATATGTCTAAAAAAAGTTGTTTTAAATACCTCTTATACCTTAGAATTCTGATTTAGAAGTAAAATCGATATGAATAACAAACAGTATCAAAGGCAATTTGTAGGTCAGCAAATACTCCACATGCATATAACGTAGAGTCTAATGTTTTTCATATAGATTCAGATATTTCCATCAGTGAATGTTTATTCGAGTGTTACTTGCGGAAACCAAACTGATTTTTTTAGAAATTTTTGTATAGAAATTTTTTAAAGAAACTATACAAACTATTCATACGAGAGTGCATTATCTTTTTAAAAATTTCTCTCGTGATAGATAATAGGAAGATTGGCCGATAATTACTTTGGTCGAGTTTTGAACTTTCTTTAAATATGATGTATAACTTTGGCTACCTTAGATAGATCAGGGTAAATACGCTGACTAAAGGAATTTTTAAATATATACGCATGTGTGAGCTTAAGCAGAGAAGTCGGCAAACTGTTTATGGCCCAGTGTTTTTCCAAGTTTTAATAAATCAGTTATGTAACTGGATAGTTCATTTTTGGTTACAGGTTCAATAAAAAACGAAGGTTAGCTAGGGTTTTTTAAAAAATCTGTAAAGCTATTTTTAAATACTTTGATTTTAGAAGAAAGTTTATAAGTGACTGGTCCTACAAAAACGTGTTAACAGCATGGAAATCCTACATAAGAAGAGGTAACGCTATGCATTAAACCATTTAGGGAAGCAGGGAAATTTTCAAAGTTACTTGACCCACTTACCCTGGTGAAAATGGTTGAGTAAGAAAGTTTTTTTTGTTGACTCCTCAGAAAATTCGTGCCGATATTTGAGGCGAATTTCGTGCCGAAATTCGTACCTAATTATTCATATTTTGTTTCGTCTCTCAAATTCTTTATTATTATTTGAACAGTTCTACTGTTCAAATAATATTCATAAAAAAATTAAGAGTCGAGACAAAATATGAAAAAATAGGCACGAGAATAATTCAATCGAGACAATAGATTATGAGTTACAAATTCAAAACCAAATCAAAATTAATTTCAATACCTTCGACTGAGAATTTATTTTTATTTACAGCTTTATTTTATATTAATCACTGGTAGCGTAAGAAAATTTCTTGTTTGTTGAATTCTATTATAGCTTTCTTCTATCATCAATTATATACCATTTTTACCTTTGCAACTTGCCATGCTTACTCAAACCTTTATAGAAAAAAAATAGCTACTCTCTGATAGTTTAAATCTTGGGCCTTCTAAAGGTTTTTTGCCGAATAACAAGATATGAACTCCATCTACCAAAAATGTTTTTTTTTTCATCAACTTGAAATAAATGTCCGTCTTCCTAAAATGAACGAATGGCACTATAACTTCTAATCGTCACAGAAAGCAATATACCAATATATTCTTAATTCAGAAATCAACAAAAGAAATGTTATAGAAGATGTGTATGTTACATCAGAATCGTTTTTTTTTTTTTACCCCATCAAGGTGCAAAAATAGTTTTTTTTACCATGGAAACGTTATTTGAAGATTTGAGCAAAAATGACAAATACTGACCATAATTTCTTGGGGAAAGGTGGGGTCAGACCCCCTGCAAACTTTATATTTTTGCTTAGAATTTACCCCATACGGTTAAAGTTTGGAAATTATTTCTGAAGGTTGTCTATACCATTATTATTACAAAAATAATCCAGTATACCAAAGTTTCCTGGAGTCATCTGAAATCTCTTCAGCTGAAAGGAAAGCTTGGAGGTGAACACATTGAATGGCAGCAGCAAGTAACACATTTAATTGTTTGCATCTTTTATAATGTTTAACTTTGTCAAAAGATTTAAATGATCCCTTGAGCACAAATGGCCCACCAGACTCAGCTACAAACTTTCCAATTGCAGACATGAATTCAATTTTCATGTAAGACGATCCTAGTGCAACAAATACTTTATCATAATTAGGTCTTTCTTCGAACTGTATTTTCCAAGCTATTTTAACAATTGCGAAATTATGCGTAACAGATACAGTTGACTTGTTGTTGGCAGCAGAAATAAGAAGTGGTCGGCTCATGGTTTCAGCAACAACAGCACTTGACGTAGGTGACTCATTAAGCTGTGATAGATGCCAAACTTTCTGCATTTCTTTTATCGGTGGAAATAACTTTGCGTTCCAGCCTCCCCCATTGGTGAATTTTAGTCGGGTTTGACCGTCTATTAACCATAAATTTTCCCATTTGATACCTTTTGGCAAAAATGGAGATGCAAGTTGTTTTGATTCTTTATGATAGAGCTGAATGTCCAAAGCAGTGCCCATAAATCTTCTGGAAGATTCTGAACTACCAAAATATACATTAATGAATACATTTACAGACGCTTCTTCGATTTGTTTTTGGGTAGCCCAGAAATCAGGTATCGTTTCGGATATAGATTGTATGAAATCTGATTTCTTTAAAATATTTAAGAAACTAAGTTTTCCGTCCCAAAAAAATGCAGTAGTAGAATCACAACCGAACCAGCCATGTATGAATAACAGATGATCTCTGATTTCAGTTACTTTTCCTTGTTCTTCCTATACACTCCAACAATTTTTACCATGTTTTTGAAAAAATTATATCTCGAAAATCTCTTTGTTTCAATGGTACAGCAGCATAACAGCCACCTCATGGTTATTTGCAACAACGATGACTGGAAAATCTTTTAGTACTTTGAGTGATGTTGAAACTACTTTGGTATTCGCATCTCCTATACAGACGTGTATGGTTTAACCATCTTGAGTAAAATGGTTTGAAAGAAGGGAAATCAACTGCTTCTTGTTGTGTAAGTTTGATAGGAAACGCTCTTTAGAAAAAGTAACTTTTTCTTATTGATGATCACATCTGGCGGTGATTCTTTTTATTCGGTTCTTCTAGTATACTCATTATTCTTGATGGATAATGATGAATCATAACCATCCAAAACAATAAAGGTTGACCCATAATGCCCTTTAGCCAATAAACTCTTTGTAACAATACACTTCCATCAGTATATCTACCGAAAACATTATTTAAACATTTTATTTTGTCATCATTAGACAGAAGAACATTCCGAAGAGAAGATTTATCAGGTTTTCTCATCAAATCATTTCTAAATAATGACTGACGAAGATTAGTGAGCCCATATTCAAAATATACTTCTACATCCTCTTCTCTTTGAGCTATAGCTGACAACCTTGTGAAAATAAGAGTAGGTTTTACACATACTGGACTGTTATTATCTACCTTTATGGTATTTGTTAGTGCATCCAGTGAATACAGTTGATCACGTTTTCTAATTATCGCCTTGAGACATTTCTGGATAATAACTCCGATTTCTTCTGCATTTTTACAACTGACGTTATCGTTGTCAGATACTGAAAGTCGATAATGAGTGCAGGTTTGTGTCTGTAAAGTTGAATGGGTTTTTATTTTCAAACCATTCAAAAAACTTATTACAATCATCAAAACCACAAATACGATATTTGGATCTATTTCCATGTGTTGTTCAGTTGAACTAATTTTTGCACCAGACAAGCTAGTCATAGCTTCGTGTATAGCTGCTGTGTAATTGATACTAAAATCCGAAAAGTTTCGTACATTATTTTCAAACCCTCGTCCTCTAGTTAAACCTCCCCTGCTTTTAATAAGGTGCATTAAAGTCTAATGAATTATTAGATCTGACCATAACCTTGTCAAAAATCTACTTGATTAATGCACAACGTGTTTACTGTCCTCAAAACGTTGTTGTAGCCATGGATTGGTTTTAGAATAAGCAGATATCTCATGAACATAAATTATTGAACTCTTAGCATAGTTTAAACGACCAGAAGCAGCAAAAAGGTTCATCATCTTCGTTACTGATTGAATGTGCAAAACCAGTTTGAAGTTCTTACTGCTATAAGGAATATAACGAAGTTTCTTTTACAATGTCAAGCTATCCAATATAGACCATCAAAGTTTTGGTGAACGTGACTCAGCTCGTTTTTCAAAGTGTATTTCAATGGTTTCTTTGACCAAATTTTATAAACTTTTCTTCCTTCACACCACTTTCCACTGCTTTCTTGTATATATTTTTGAATTGTGATATATCAATTTTACCTTGATCGATAAAAGTAATTATTATATGACTTGCTAATGAACTTTGTACCAACATATGAGCTCGTAATAATCTGTCAACAGCTTTTCCTTTAACCATATTAACATCACGGTTCTCCGCATATACCGGTTCAAAAACTTCATCCAGACCTAACATTAGATTTCCAATGCTGCCGAGAAAATTCATTAATGCATGGAAGGCTCCGAGCCTACATACAATGATAAGATTTTGATTTTTGATTATCCCGGTAGCTTTTAACCACAGAGTTTGATCGAAAATTATTCATGATACTGAAGTTTTATTGCTTATTTAATGACATATTTTGCTGTCAAGTATATGCAAGTATCATCTGAATGATCGAGGTCAATATTTGTAAGGAACTTGATAGATGCTTTCTCAAAGATGTTATTTGAACGTGTTGTATGTTGCATACAACCACACCAGTTTGGACGGAGATTGTCTTTTGAAGTAAATGACTAGGCTGTTTTCCACAAAAGATCAAGATTCATTTTATGAGGACAAGGTTTTTATAAAGCAAGATCGTGGATGCTATCAAATTTCAGCTTGTTAACTTGATCCATGATTTGGCAATATTTCAATACCAAATGTATTCGTAATAGCAGAAACTGGCTTTATTTGCTTCAAACATTTGATTTCTTGAAATCCAAACGATTAAGACGATATAGATATAATAACAATTCTGTGGAAGGTGCCCTTTCCAGTTAAGGTACAAATATTATCATCCACCTTATCAGCAGACCATTGGGTAAATGGAGTATTTATTCTTCTAGATGCTCTATTGCTCTGCTTTCAAAAGCTAGTCAGCTATTAGCTTGAATAGTTTTACTTCATCTGAAGACATAGAAAATCTGAATTTTGACAAGTGATCAACAAGCCACTTAGTAAACAAAGACTTATACAAAGATATCTACATCTATTCTAAAAGGGATTGAAATAATCATTGATCTTGGCTTTGAGGCTTGTGCTATACATTGACCAATACTGATTTATTTCAGCTCAGATTATATCAAAAAAACTTAAAAATATTTTCAAACTTTCTGATACCCAAGTATTAGAATAGTCTATGTCGTTCATAGCAGGCAATAAGTCAGGAATTTCTATATCTACTAGACTGTATTTATATACCTACTAAGTTTTAAATCAATCCAGTGTACCAGTTTGAAATAAAAAAAAGGAATTTAGTTTTTTTTGAGCAACTTTGTAGATTTTTCAATTTCTTCGGCAAGCAGATCGTTAATGTCTCTAACCACTAGCGAAAATTTTTCACCCATTCATCATCTATATTTAGAGAATGTGTAATAAGAGTTTTCAACAAAAAAGACAAACAAAATTTATAAAAAATGAGTTGTTAAAAAAATATAAAATGTTATAACATGGTATCATACTAAACAAGGCTAAGTTTTCAAACATGATGTGGACCTCTAACTGTTTATGATAAAAATTAAATCAAACACCTGTATAATTCATCCAAATCTTCTTCTGTACAGGTTATAATCAAAGTTCGCAATCCCTTTTCTTTTACATTTACTGGGGTTTCTTCACCAAACTCTTCTTTACACAATGCACAAGCTTGACTCATACCAATTTCTTTAAGTGCATTACTCCTATATTAGCATAATAGCATAACATATACCATAATAAATATAATTAAGAAATAAACGTTTTTTATAATTTGCCGTTAGTATAAATATAAATAGAAAAATTAAAATAACATGTCATGAGTTATAATATTTTATTGAACTACGTTTCGGGAGAAACTGCTCCCATCATCAGGTTAGTTATAATGATCAGTCCTAGAGATTATAATGGTTTTTGTGTTGGCTCGAAATGTGTAAACAAATTTTGTGGACCGTTGAGGAAGATCAGTTATTCGAGTGTGTCTTTTGCGGACTGACGAGGAATGTTCATAGCGCGGGTTTCCAGATATCGGGTAAAGTGTAAGAAGTTCGGTTGATATGGTTTGGTTCTGTTATGGAGTGAATGGCTTCCTTGATTTTTCGTGAGATTAGTCAAGGTTGGAATCGATGATCGATTTATCTTTTATTATTTCTCTTGACATGTTGTTTTAATTTTTCTATTTGTTATAATGACTGAGTTGACAAAGACCAATATTTTTAAAATAATATAAATATGTTTATAAGTATTTTTAATCAATTCAATGATTGATTTTTTGGTGAATGGTTTTTAATAGAACGCATATTTATATATTATAACATGATAGCGGTTTTATCACTTTGACCGGAAGTATTAATATTATTACACTTATGGCTTTTGTGACATCTTACTTTTAAAAGCCAATACGTCACTATCATTATGTTTAAAATTAGTTAGATATCTTTTTATGACTTTATTTTCAGAGTATAGTTTTTATTAGAATATAAATCAGTATGAATAAAGCTTTCCAACTATATGTGATATTCATGGTTTTGGAGACATCAATTTTTTAGGCCTGCTACAATAATATCCACCATTATGTTTAGAACTTAATCTTTTTATGACTTGATTTTTAGAGTATAGTTTTAATAAGAATATAGATCATTATTAAACAAGCTTTCCAACGATATATAATACTTAGGATTTTGGAGACATTATTTTTTGGCCTGCCACACCATATGCCCCATTATTAATTTGCCCAAAAAAAGAGTTTTCCAAGATCTGATTGATGGAAATTTTTATTGTAAGAGTTACCTTTTTGTTGTTGTTCATCAATTTCAGAGAATTCTGCACGTTCAACACGCTGTTAATTGTCACTATAATTTAGAAAAATTTTACGAAATTTTGGTTTTGAGTAACAAAAACTTGCACAACACCTTGGACTTCATTTTTTTATGCAATGCCCTATACTAAATTCAAATTTAACAACTTGTAATAATGACACTCTACTAATTTCCTAATATAAAAAGCCTCACCAACCACACCAGACTAAAAATTCCAAAAAATAAAAATAAATTACACGGTTGACAATTTTTCTCCGCTAACTGAATTCATCAATAATTACTTGATAATTTATCGATCCTATGAGTTATGTTAATCTAATAAATAAATGGGAAAGAAGAATAACTGCAAATTTTGAAAACCTAGATATCTCCCATATCGTGAGAAACAATATTTAAAGTTTAAGGTAACAAAACAGTTTCTTACTTGTCACTTTTCTTCCAGGATTTTCGTTGTAACAATACCAAAATCTATTTTACTACTACCTTCACTTTCTGATTCCACGGCTTTTGAGGATAATTAAAGGGGAAGTTCGGGTTTTAATAAAAAAAAAATTGTTTTTGAAATTAATGATTCATAAGTTTATTCGTCGATGACAAAATATTAAAAAAATATGTATATATTCATATAAAACATAAGGTTCTAGGATAATTCCCCCGGATAATTGTCCCTGGTTAATTGCCTCCAGACAATTTCACCCTGGAAAATTTCCCCCAGATAACTGCCCCTATGATAATTTCCCGCTGGACATTTGCCCTCAAATAATCCCCCACTAGGACAATTGCCCACCGGAAAATTTCCCACAGAAAATTGCCCCTAGGATAATTAGCCAAACCTGATAACTTCACCACGGACAACCTTCCCTTTGGATAATTGCCCCAGGCTAACCCGCAATAAATGATTAGTCAAAAAATAGACAAACGAAATTTTTTTAAATAGAAAAAAAAACTATTTATGGTAAAATTGACGAAAAAATTAAAACAACGAAAAATTAATTTATAATTTAATATTTGAGGTGATGTAATAGAACAATTCGAAAATTTTAAACAAAATTTTAAGATTACTTTTATTTTCTTTGCGAAAAGGTTATTTTTTCACCTCCATTTTTGTTTTCCTCTGAATCTTTATTAGAGCACCCGCCAAAACTGTGCCGTGATATCAAAGATTCGTTGTCAGTGAAGATTTTGCCACTAAAGAGTTCGAGGAAAAGGGGTTTTGAGAGGTTACGTAATGGCCGCCTTCATCTAAAATCCTAATAAATATCCAGGTATTATAGGGGTAATGTACAAAATAATAATATATTTTGTTTAATAATTCTGCTTGGTGTTTATAAAAAATCATTTATAACTTTTATCATAGGTTCAGTGGGCATTTTTAAGAACTATTCTTATAACATAATACTGTTTTTAAAATGGATGGTAAATTTGGAGCGGTTATTTCTTTCTTTTTAATTTCGCAGGAAAAATTTTAAACTTAATTTGTAATTAAAAGATGCTTTGTTGTTATATATCTTGTTCTAAACTCCCTTTTTGTTAGCCCATTATAAAATTTTCCTGGTTTATTGGGAATCGATAATATACCAGACAAATAAACCAAATTAATTCGACCCCGACCGAACTTGCCAACGAATATCAACATATCAAAACCGTTCTTATCGCTAACAACTATCCAAAAGAAT
>JAUZNK010090759.1:0-12511 GCA_035046665.1 Euphysa ruthae | reverse complement strand
TATATATATATACTAGCCCGAACTAATCTGCCCAAGTTCAAGCTTGCCTATTCTTTGAAAATTGTCATAATGAGTTATTTTGAAAGACTAAATTATTATATAATTATATATTATATAAAGAATGTATTATATTTTCTTCAAATAATTATTCCAAAGCATGTCAGTTAAAAGCCATATGAGCGATCAAAACAATAAAAGTCATTTTCTTCTGTAGTAAAAATGCTTTAATAAATTATATCTAATCTGTTTATATGCCCTCCCCTCTATTTATATTAGTGCCATAATCGTAAAAAGCAAACTTTCTGTAAAAGACCATCTCGTATAACCTATAGTAAAAAAAGGAAGGGGTGATGAATGTGATAAAATATTAACATTTAAGCCTATTAAATAAATATCATAACACCCTAACAGCTTCTTTTTAAATATAGTTAAAAGCAGAAAACGATTTAATAGTTTTTGGACTGGATTCTTGGCTATAAAAGATTTTTAAAACAACTGATAAGCCAAAATTAGTAATTAAACCAGCATCATGAAACAATTTATCAACATCAATTTTTGCAAAAAATAAAACTCAAAATTTTCAAAAAAATTTTGGGACTGATTACAATAAAAAAAAGATAATTTAAATTTATGCAAAAAAAAATATATTTTAAATTTAAAAGTTCCAAAAAAACTTCAGAAATCTTGATTTAAGACTCTTATGAATGTTTTACCATCAACATTAGTTCAAAAAGCAAAAGAAAAAAAAATGTAGGGTTAATTTCATTTAAATACTTGGTTAGATTTAATTAATTTTTAGTCTCTTGATGTCAAATCTTCTTTTGTAAAATATGTATAAAATTATTAAATAGATTTTTTTTAAATAAGTCGCTTTCTGCAATGCTAACCCCTTCTACTAGGAAGGAAGCTAAAAAAAGAGATAAGAATAAAACAGATCTTACACAAACTGAGTAAGATATTAGCTAATGTTAGATTTAAAGGATTGGAGATCATATTCCAAAGCAAGGCAATCAGTAGGCAGAGAGTTCCGCAAGCGAGCAGTTCATGGCCAGAAGCTTGGTGAATAAAAGTTTTTGTGAAATTTAGAAGCTGTACCATTAAAGGATGAGCAGCAGATGAAAGCCTTGTATATGAAGGTGCTACTTCTTTGAAATCATTAGAACAGTGTCCATGGAAATATTTATAGAATAGTGACAATAAGGCCACATTTCTGCAATGGAAAAGTGATTGAAGATTTGAACTAAAATTAGGACCAACAAGATTGAACATACATTTCTAAATTTGATAAAGAAGCTGAAGACACACAGAAAGAGCCCCGGCACAAAAATGACAGCAATACTCAATACATGGTCAAATGGTAGCCTTATAGATATAAATTAAATTCTGGTAAACAGACATCTTTTCTCAACACTGCTAGTGCGCTGAAGAAGACAAAAGTAAAGGTTGAGAAGAGCAATTGTGGCTGTAGTTGCTTGAGAAAACCATGGGCTCGGTTGATTTCACTTGATAATTTCAAGAACGAGTATAGGCATCGATGCCAACATTAATCCAAAAGTACTTAATGGGATTTGGTCTTAAAAATTATTAATAAAGACTTGTTTATTTAACTGATCAAGTAAATAAATATGAAAGTTGTAAATAACATAAAAAGCTTTGATTTAGCTTCCAGAAAAAAGCATGAGGCTAAAACTTATTTCCATACCTGCTTGAAATTGTAGCGTCAGTCCGTCATCACAAAAATGAGGATGATTGTAGCATTTAGGTAAAGAACAGCCAGAAAGTATTCTTCTTTGATAACTCTCTTTTGTGAAGCCTTGTGTCATTCCGAACAAGTTCATTACGCCATAAATATCAGAATAAGCAGAACCCTTATAAATAGAACTCATCCACATATGTTCAGCTAAAGAAATAAAATTTAGATAACAACTAGTGGAAAAAATGCTTAATGAAATAACTAAAAAGATTTTTCGACCATTAAATTATAAAATACCACACAATAATTAAAATAACTATGATGTTGTTTTTATTTACCTGAATATATACTAAGATTTTAAAACCAAAGCAATCTTTCAAATAATTAATGATACAAAGGTGTTTATTACCATCTTAACCCTTGTGGTGCGGGAGCCCATTTTCCGTTACATTCCATGTGGACAATGGGGTTTTTAGCCAAAAACACAAAATAGTCAAAAATACTTATTTTCTTTGAATGTGCATATTTCGACTTCTAGAAGGTTCTGGAAATCCTAAAAATGCTTAAATGATAGATTTTAAGTTGAAGCATACTTATATTGAAAAAAAAGTTGAAAAATAAAGATAGAGACCCCCAGCAGAGTTGAATGGAATTTTCAATAAATTTTGTGGAATAAAACATTTTTTCTGGGATAAAAGCTTCTAGAAATGATATTTTAGTGATTTTTTCTATTTTGAGAGGGTGTAAGAAGACTCAAATTTTAATAATGAAACAAAATGCTACTTTTATATAGATCGTTTTAAAAAATAAAATAAACAACAAACAATGAGTTCCCAATAAATGATAGTTTGTGTAGCATTACAGTAAAATAACTATTCTTTGAGGAATCTATCTATGTTAGTTCTTGTTTGAATGATATAGTTCAAAAAAATTATCAATAGATAGTGCAACCTTGCAAGTCTTACACTCATAGGTACTTCGCTTGCCAATTCTTTTTCGCTTACTGTCACCTTGTTCTCGTTCTGCAGGACAACAAACTCTACATGCTCTTTGAATATGAGCTACTTTGGCATGATTTGGTACTACAATTTTACATGTAAAATGTGTACCAGAAAACTTTTCATACTCCTCACCATACGAATTATTTAAGGGAGAGTCTATAACAGCTTCTACAACAAGCTTTTTAATCACACTAATATGGAAATCAGTTTGCCTTTTCTCGTCCATTTTTCTGGCAGTGTTCCTTCCAAAGTATAAAAACCTTAACCATACAGATATTAAGCATTCTGAAAAAAATTTTTTTCCACCATTTAATTGTACGACGATTGAAATGTGAATACTTTAGAAGTTGATCATTTCCGTCAACCCCACCCATATACTTAAAATATATTAACATCAACTTTGGTTTCTTAGTACGATTTATTTTGCCAGTGTCTGTTTATTTCCCATTATAAACAGATGACATAAGAAAAATTTTCATAAACTTTAACAAGTGTTATTTCATTAGAGTATGACATGATTTTTAATTCACCTTGTGTTCTTAACTTTGTGTTTGATAGGCCTGCAGGCACACCTATACGGTTTAAACGGAGTGTTCCAACAGCCTCTGTTTTCTCTTTTTTCATATTGAAGTAGATATAGGGGGAGCTGTAGTAGTTATCCATAAATATAATTATTCAAATAGTTCTTGCACATGAGCATCACCAGATCGTGTGTCTTTCCAAATGCGGTATCCGAATAGTCATCGACACCAGTGTAGACTTTGAATTTGAGACAATAATTATTTGAGGAATCAACAAGTTTGAATATTTTCATATGATACTTATCCATCTTACTTGGATTATAACAGTTAAAATAGATTCTACCTTTGAAAGGTATACATCCTTCGTCTATGGACAATGTTTGTCGTGGCACCCAAACTTCACCGATTTGTTTCATAACATTAACATATCTATTTGTCATAGAAATTATTTCTAAAAGCAGTTTTTCTGGGACAAAAAAAGAGAAAAAATACAACTGATTGGTATCAACTGGAATGTCTACTAAAATTTTTCTTTCAAAAGTAAATGGATCCGTCCATGTAAAGTCTGTATCTTGGTCTGTCCATCTAGTACTGACCCAGTCATCTGGTACATCTCTTGGTACATTATTAATGGGATTATTTGGGGCTGTTGTTGGTTCTGCTGAATCAATCCCATTGTCAACGATTTCACCAGTTAACAAATTTATAAGTGGCTCATCATCTTCATCCTTCTCTTCTTCATCAATATCAGAATGAAATTCATTTTGTGTGTACAAAAAATCATCATGAGGTAACCTTCCACGGGGTATATACTTTCCTCGAACAATGGAAGCCATTTTATTTTTATGATTTTTTGTTATAAAATTATGCTCTAGAATTTTGCAAATATCTAAATTAAATACGTATATTATAAAAGTTCAATCACTTCTTGTTATTTCGAAAATAATCATCCGCGCCAACAATTTACAAATACATTTTTACAATTATCATTTTTAAAAAAATTCCAGAAATAATCAAAAATCATATAAATATCAAGAAATCAGGGAATACCCGGAATACTTTCATCCTTGTTTAAAGAATCATTTTTTTCAATTTTTTTTTTTTTTTTTTTTAATATTTGAGCAGACAAGATGACACTAACCTTGTTTACTCGTTGATAGGAAGATGAGATACAGAATTCTGAAACACTTTATCTTGAAATTGAAAAAAAAAAAAAACATTTCAAACTTTATTTAAAAGAATAATATATTGAAAGTATTAAATATTCCATAAAATAAGCTAAATTTTACCTTAAACTTCTTTTTTTGAATAATCGTAAAAAATCATTTATAAATTGAAATGGAATTGAATTTGAGAAGAAGATTAAAATGATGTTATTTTAAAGAATTATTTGCAGAAAACAAATCAAGTAAAAATGTTGTAGTAAAAATGTTGTAATACTAACCTCCTGTAGCACCATACACCTCTGCCACAATTTCAATGTTTTTGAAATCAGTTCTCCATCCCATACATGAAATCACAATACCTGTTGTGTAAAACGGATTGATGATAGCTTCATTACTCCAACCATTGAATATCTGTTTATAAAATTTAGATATAGACAAACGAGTGAATTTACTTGTTATGAGTACCACTACTTGATAACACGAGTAGCGAATAACACAAGTAATGAGTGGGTAGAGTAATATAAAAATGACTAACACAAGTACTATAACATAAACTAGTAGAATAAGAACTTTGTGAAGTAATACAAGTTATAAAAGTAACATGACATGAGCAAAATATGGGAATATGACTTTCAATGCAAATTGCATATATCATAATTATCACCAAGATCTGAAGCAATCACATTTTGAAGCAGTTATTAACTTCTGCAATAACTGTATTAACAACACTTTAGAAGCTCAAGACTTCTGAGAAAAAAATTGCTGAATTATGAGCTTAATTTTTCCTGCATGGTATTTTAAAAAAATTTAAAAACATAACTGCAAAAAATTTCAGAATTGCAAACCTTTTCAAAGTAATAATCAATGACAACTTGAAATAATTGTTAATTGACCCTACTAAAACCAAAACTGAATATAAAAAGCAACATTAATGGAAAATTAGGGTTCCTGCAAACTATCAAGACATTTTTAAAGTATGCCAAACCAAGCAAATTTTAATGGCATAATGACAGTAGCATTTTATAATGCAAAGATACCGCACAAGTGAGATAGCAGTTTTCATGGAAAAAGGTAAGTTTCTGCTGTCAAAAAAAAGTCTATAACTAGAGCATATATAAAGTAACCAAATAAAATCCATTATTTTTTTTCTAATAGATACATAAATTACGAATTTGAGACACAGGACAAGGATAAACAAGTGGGTTCAAACCACTTTTCCCTACAGCCTCCATAGTTAGGCTCCTTAGAGCACTGTGCCATAGATAACATTTATATAGCGCATTCAATTACAGATAACTTTATTGTTAATAATAACATAAAACATTCGCCAAAAATCATAACATTCTCAAAATAATATGTGCAGTATAAAATTCACATCAAATAGATAGTCCTGATATGGTTATGTTATAATATCAATGAAACATAGCAGAACTACCATACTAATTGATTTTGAATATCCTCATGAAACAATTCAACGGAACAGTCATATTTAGTAGAATCTGTATCTAATTCTGCCAAAATATCTGGTTGTTGGACTGGAGCAAATCTAAATTCAAATTTAAGTATCTTCACTGGAGGTTAACTCAATTCATTTGTCCTCGATAACATAGGATTGTTTAGCGGTCGATGACCCAGTGTGATTAGCTACTTGTGGCCTATTCCTTTTTCTCATGGGTGACAAAGATGAAGGATCAGCTATTTAGTTCTCAGAATCATGATCAAAAACAAAATGTTTTCATCCAAATCAATATTTACAGATCATCATCAACAATACCTTCTTCTTGAACACGGTCCAATTCCTCTTCAGATTCAGAATCAGTAAATTTAGACACCCTGTCGCTGCCTATATATTCTCCTTTGTCATCCTCCAGCCAGTTTATTATTTTATGAACCTTTATCTTTGTCTTTAATACGACTTCTAATTGGGTAATTTTTCAAAGACAAACCAGAAGAGCTTCCTTCCATTTGAAAAACATTTGTTTTAAATTCATTTAATTCATTCATTTTATACAGAGAAAAGGTTAAAAATAATGTATGTCTATCCTCTCTAATATGCCCGTAAACAAGTTAGCATAAGGAACCCTTTACATACAGTTTTTATTAAATAAAACAGGCTACTCTAAAAGCCAGTGTCAGCAGCTTGCTGTGTATTCAAAAAAACTGAAAGGTGCTCTCAGCGGCTTCAGCTGCTCAAACAATTAAACAAGCAAAACCAAATTGTATAAAAATTTAGATAAATAATAAACAAACACATTTTAACTAACACAAATACCAAGGATGGTTTTAAGCAAGATAATATTTTTAATGAATTGTTTACAGTCATCTAAATTTGTTTACAGTCATCTAAATTACAAAAATTGTTTATGAAAATTATTTAGCTAAAGAGCTTTTGAAAATGCAGTTTTATAATTTTGTTTCATTTATAAAAGTATATTTTTAATGAGATACTTCCATTCTTACTTCAAAGTATAATTCTAATGAGATAATTTATGACTCTTTATTGGGGACAGTTGTAATACATTTTTCATATTTTTTTTCCAAATGGTCATTTTTTTGTTCTATGATCAAATTCATATTGCTTGTTTTCAATTTTATGAAACTTTTTGATAAAAATGAATTTTGTTGACGTAAACGATTAAACATTAAAAAAAAACTTACAGTAGGTTCAGATAAAAAGAAGTCATTGTAATATTTTTCCATGCCACTCTTTGTTGTATATTTGATGCAAAATTGCTTGAAGGGATGGCGATTGTACAATTGAACTCTGCTCACTTTTGACATAGAAGGAAATATTATTTTTTGGTCAGGCTGCTTGAGAATCTCTCTTTTAAGAAGACCGTCCTCTAAAAGACAATGATATGCCATTAAAGTGTATCCAAAAGGATAAAGGTTATCCAAAGAAACAGAGGTTAGAAATTTATGATGAAATTTTCTTAAACTGTTGGTTGAAGAACCATTGACATTAAAGGTTCAAAATATATTTGATCATACCATATAATATTACCAAAAAATTACAACCATAAAAAATGTGACCATTTAGAGAAAAAATTTTTAAAAAAAAATGTAAAGAATGGATTTCGATGAAATTTCAGAAAAGTTGTTTTTAGACCATGATTCCGGTTCTGGGACCTTGGCATATAGATCATGTTTTCAACCAAAATGGAAAAGTAATCAAAAATAAAACATTATAACAAAACGAAACTTTGAAAAAATCAATATATAATGGTTTACGAAAACATGGCAGGGTGTCCATAGAAATATTATGAATAAATCTCATAAATCCCATGACATTTTTTCAGTGAAAATCCTATTTTTCTCATGACTTGGGATAAAGTACCAGGTTTTCATTAAATCTAAAATAAACAAATCTATCAACAAAAATTGAACTAAAAAAAAAATCTACAACTAAAAACATTAATATTTACAGCTAAAACAATTTAAGAGTTGCTAGCGTTTTATGACTAAGAATGACATATATAGGTTCTATATATTGCCTTTTCACTGAACTTCTATGTCAAACTTAAAATCATTGAAAATGTTACTTATGCATTAAAAAATGATCGTTGAAACCTAAGGTAGATTTGAACATGAACTGTAAGGTCCACTATTGAAAAAATAAAATCAAGCTACCTTTAAATCACCACAAAGCTTTTACTGCTAATTTTTTAATTAAAGTTCTAATTTCAAAAGAAAAAGAAAAAATAATGATATACAGTGCTTTTTATAATTACAGCGGTTTCTTCTTCTTCTCCACAATCACAAAATGAGCAGTCAATTCTTTTATTTTGTCAAGTTTTTTTGCCCTTTTCCGTTTCAAACTGTTTGCCTCAATAACAAAGACCAAGTCATTTTTCCTTTCTGCTTTTTCCAGTTTTTCAAAGTCTTAAGTTAATGTTACAGAGATTTTATTTAAACTAGACATCTTGTTATTAACAGTTACAATGTCCATTTCTATAGCTATAGCTGAGGTAATCTTCATAACGCATTCTTGCCAATTTAACAGATTTCAGCAACTTTTTCCTCATATCTAAAGTGTCTGGTTTTAAATCCTTTGCAGCCATACGATCATAAATAAAACTTTGACTTTTATTAATTGCTTCTATCTTTCAATAGATTCTTGTTAATATTAAAACCTTGTTCGACATCTGCATGACTATTGTTCAAACATAAGAACATTTGTGTTATCGTCCCTAAAACATGGTACTTTTTTAACCCAACATGTTCATAAAACAATTTGTCAAGTCAACACTTGGATCTCTTAAATGAAAAAAATTCCACACTGATTAAAAAATTTTGGATAAACTCTTTGTACTCTTGAAAACGTTTGTCACTGTCATTTGTGCTTATTATACTGAACTCATTCAAAGATTAACACAAACTTTTAAACCGATTTGCAGATACTTGCACTTTTGATACCATATTTTTTTGGTAACAAATTGCTTGCAAAAAGAATAAAGCTATACTTCAAATCCCTTCTTTCATATAGTATATGGAGCAGCATTATGAGAAAAATCAATACAATCGTTTTGTTGATTTCATTTATTGTAACAGTATCAGCACAAACTTTTTCATATTTAACTTTTTTAGCATCACAAATTATATTTACTTTGTTACAAATGAGAATGTTTTATTTTTTTACCAAATCAATTTTGCATAACGCAGATTCACTTTTTGCTTCCATTAATAGAGCAGGTTTAATGAATGAAGATATTATTTCACGAACCAATGAATAAAGATCGTCATATAGAAATGGAGGCATCGGGTCACTTGTTTAATAGGATGCTAAAAATGGCTCTATCAGATTTTCTACAGTAAGAAAGAAATAAAGCTTTGGCAAAATGATATTGTCATTAACTGCTGACTCAACATTTTCCTGTAGCTGTTTGATGATGTACGTTTAGATTTTGTAAGACTCTGCCAAAATTTGAAGATTTTAAAAAAATTATTCCAAAACTTAAGGCTCAATCAACAACACAAGCATCTTCAATCCATCCATCTTGTTTGCTAAAAAATGATAATATATCTTGAGGGTCAGATTTTATGTGGTTCTGTTCATTGTTAGATAAGTTTGTGGTTTCATTTCCAGAACTAGCTTTACTAAAGAAGTTCTTTGTCTTAAAGCTAATGTTTCCATGTTTGATAAAGTAAACTTTTTTTTACATACTTTAGACTTTACTTTAGTTTTCTCCTCGGGTACTTTTTCTATCCACACTTTAAAATCAGGATCACCTAGACATTATTTTCAGAAACATGTTTGTTTTTTAGATGTTCTAATTAAAAGAAAAGTTAGTTAAGTCATATATCAGTAAGTAGAGAAAAAAAATAAAAACCTGACATAATAGACAGTGTTTATTTTTCGATATACTTTAACCACTATAAATAGGCACAAATTTATGTAAGAATTAAGGCACAAATATAGACACAAATTTCACCTGAAATATCAACCCTATCATTTTGCAGAGTCAGTAAAAAAAATTCTTTACTACAGAGAATTTTTCACGTCACCACCAAATGAGCTCCAGCTACAAAGCTCACTACGCTCACTTTTTTGTTTTTGAGTGAAAAAAGCATCATTTTTTGACCAACTTTATTACGTTTTCAGGCTCGAGGGAGCAAAAAATTGTTGTCAGAGGGCTAACCGTGCCCATAGATTGAGAATTTTAAACAGGTGACCACCATATAGGTTTATATAAGATATCCTCTAATGTCTTTTAACTTTATGTGAAATTTTTGCTTTATTTAAAAAAAAATCTAACAACGGCTGCACTAATAATGGTAAGACCTTTTAGAAATTGATAAAAGAATTCTCATTTAGAGACAATTCCCTGTGGGTATACTCAGAAAAAATTTCAGAAAAATGGATTAAATGATTTTAGGTAAAAAATGACAAATAGACCAACATCTTTATCCTTACCACCTTCAATAAATCCTTGCCACGTTTAATAAATGACTGCCTAGCAGCAAAAATTTTTAACCCCTGCTAAGAAAAGGAAGGCAAAACAACTATCACCATGTTAACATGACTTTTGCATTTGAAATTATTACGAAAATACAGTAGAACATGGCAAATACTAGTTTTACGCGCACAGGATACTTGATTAGGTGATGTGAATTAGTCTTGAGTGGCAAGTCTCCTTGTATGTGTGTGTCTATACAAACAAAGGAGTCAGTTATAACATCATAAATTAATTAGTGATTTTTTTTCCTTAGCCAAAAGTTAATTGAATTTGTTTAGCTAAAAAGCCTAGAAAACAAGACTGAAATTAGTTTTTTTATGACATAAACCCCGATAAATTCAAAAATGGAGCAATCAGCATGCAGCAAAGTGTCCAAATACTTAAATGAAGTAAAAACTTATGACAAGAAATTTCATATGGTATTTTCTAGCATTATACAAATTTCAATTGATTTTAATCTTAATTATGTATATAATTGATGTTGATGAAATTATATTGCATTATTAAAGAACCAACAAAAATTTTTTGCTTTTTTAAAATATCTTTTTGTTTTTTTACTTTTTTTCACTTTTTTTCAATGGTCAGTCATCTAGAATTTATAAAGGTGTGCAAAAAAGCTATAGCTTTCAAAGTAAAAATATGGAAAGTGTGAGATAGATTGAGCTTGGAACAATGATAAACATATCAAATTACAACATATTGTGCAGAAAGAGGTAATG
Organism: Euphysa ruthae; assembly: GCA_035046665.1. Classification (NCBI taxonomy): domain Eukaryota; kingdom Metazoa; phylum Cnidaria; class Hydrozoa; order Anthoathecata; family Corymorphidae; genus Euphysa; species Euphysa ruthae. The sequence goes on along the minus strand of JAUZNK010090759.1, from coordinate 1,454 downwards.
TAGGCTGATAACATATAAGTCAGGTGGAGACAGATAGACTATCTATTGTACAACTACTGTTGATTAAAAAGGCAGGCAAGATGTTTTTGAACAAGGCGAGAGTTATAACAAACAAAGAGTGTGTTTCCCAGTATAATTTGCTATTTTATGTTATTTTTATTATGAGTGTTAAGGAAATAAAGGAAAATTACAGACAATGTCTTAAGGATTGGACTTTGAAGGTAGAATATGTAGCAAGATAATTTGGTGCCAAAACTAAGTACCTAGCTCATGACAGTCAGTCCAATAGTGATAATGTTTACAGTACAGTACCTAGATTAATTTCAAAAATAGCCTTCTAGAAGCCACTGATATTACCTGAGGGTACACAAAAGAGCTAGCTAGATATAGGCAGCTCTGGTGGAAAAAAAGAAAAAGGAAACACAAGAATCTAAGAAAAGAAGAAATACAGCTGGTAGAATATTTACTTAAAAGTTAAGCACCATGCTGATACAGCATTTTATGTGGCAAAATTAGAAGCAGAAACAAACAGACATGCAGGTGTGTGAGATGTGTTTAAAAAGGTAGGCCAATGCAACAAAGGCTAATAAAAATATTGCAAGTGAGAAGTGTAGACATAATTAGAAAGATTAAACTGGTAAAGCTCTGAGAGTCTCAGATGTTACTGCAGAAATTTTATTAGCATATGAAATTCCTAAACTAAGCTTATTACAAGTTTAACTAAACAGATTTTGAAGAATGAAGCTATCAAATAACCTGACAGTCCAGTATTATAGTTAATTATTTTGAGGGCAAAGGTGATGTGATGCCCTAGAAATATCTAGAATACCTTAAAAACATGAGGTAATACTTACTATGATTGTGAGTAACAACTGCACTACCACTGAAAAAGTAAGAAAGTTGACATTGCACCGTAAATGAACCATACTTTAGATGAATTCTGATAGTTTTAGCTGCAAATTGATAAACACTAAATAATTGGTTCTGCATATCTTGCAATAGCTCAAACATCTAGAAAAAAACAATGAAAAAAAAAATAAAAAAATGTAATTAGTGAAAAATGGGCCATCAAAATTTACTCAAGATAAAATGCTTCAATAAAAAAACGAAAGACTAAAAAAATTTCTATTATGAAATACAAATCTGGATGAATCAGGGTAGAAAATTTTTAATTAAATTCATTCATCACTGGGTGAAATAAAATTTTATAATTTAGAAATTTTTTAATATCAACACTAAATTTGGTCAAATATATTTTCTTATGTGGCAACAATGATGCTTTCTAACATAATTAAATCAGGATACCATTTTTATCGGAAATACCAAAAACCGTTGTTACTGAACCAGATCTTACCTATTATAATAATCTCATCTCATGCTAAATAAAATATCAGATAAACAAGTACAAAGCAATTTCATTGTATTATGGAAGGGATCGAAAACACCCCCCCCCC
>JAUZNK010090748.1:0-12512 GCA_035046665.1 Euphysa ruthae | reverse complement strand
CGTTAATGAGAAAAGAAGAGAGAAGAGTAACAGTTCACCTCATGAACATAGTTTGCTAAAAGCTATTTAATATTAGATATCATCCCAGTTACAGGTAAAGTAAATATAAAAATTAAAATAGTCACTAAACAGCGAAATCATAAATAAAGGTAAATAATCAGACCTTCTCATAATTTGATTTGGCTAGCTGAGAATATATTCGAGTGAACCGTTTCAGATTTTATTTTTATAAAGAAAATCTGAAAGGACTGGCTTGGAAACACAACAGCAAGCTATCAGGAGCTATTTGTACGATTTTAAAAGCTTTTATGACAATATTATTCGTCAATAAGGGTTTAATTTCAAGCTGTTAAGGACGATATGTTTTTATTTTTTGACATAAGATTTTTTTTGAAGATAATTTATATAAGGTGTTTTGAGCAAGTATTCATTGTTTTTTTCGAGAGCGACTTGACAGTGTTATTAATTTTTGTCCGGAGTAGTCTGGCTTGAAAGCTTCGTTATTCAATTGTTCTCTGGAATGTTGAGTGTCAAAGTTTTTTCGAAACTTTTGTGTTTTGATGTGTATTTGTAGGAGTTATTTGGTTTTGGTCTACACATACTTTAATAAAAACGGATCGACTCAGCACAAGCGTTACTTAAAGAATGGATTAAAAATGACATAAATAGCGGATGATGCATTACAGTCACTATTTAGAACTCAAATAGACGTTTTTGATTTTAAATTTTAGATGCGATTAAATCATGTTTATAAACAAACTTTGAAGCACAAATAAATTTTCAAGATATTATATATTTATAATTTAATATATTTATAATTTATAACTTTGGAGTTAAAAATTATATTTAATTAATGTGCATGTGTTTTTAAAGCATTTTCTAATAATTTTCAAGACTAATCTTTAGTAAAAAAGCAAAACTGTTTCTCCTAAAAATTCTCAAACGCTTCAGCTGCTTCCAAAAGAAATAAATTGATCTTTTCATGAAAATTCACAATTATCTTCTATTTTTTTAAATGCCGCATTTATATTTATCAGAGCAAGTGAGACCCATATTTTTAAACTTTGATGATCATTGATCAGGATTGGGAATTCTCACGCGATTAAAACTATATTTTAGCCGTATAAATGAACACAGAAATGACAAACACTTTATTGACACACAAAATTCTCTCTACAGCTGCTTTTTAGTATTTTGAACCACATCGGTTATTTATTGCGCTGTTTTTATCACCCAAATTAAAGCTCGGCGAGCCTATCACCAACCCCTAACTAAACTGACTTTCCAAATCTTTTTTTATACAGAAAACCAAAACGTTTAGAACGGTTTTTAATTATAACACGCAGTAGTGCTTTTTAAAAAAAGTAATAAGATATCTAAATTTGAGGCTGAAATCTTAAGAGAAAGAAAAAAAAAAAAAAAGTTCGAAATAGTTTCTTGAGCATATAAGACGCGTGGCTAATAACGTGCATGAATTTGGGACAACTATTTATGCTGCCACGCCTATCATCCCAGGACCAATAGAGTTCCCGATCTGCAATAAATTTTAAAATAACTAGGTCTTATTTGCCACCCATTTCATTTTCTTTGGAGTTTTTAAACAGGTTTTAGATGATGCGATGGCGAGTACGGCGAAAGTAATGATGGTTGAAATTTTTTTAGCGAGATAATGCTTGAGTATACAACTCACGTTAATTACATTTGTGTTTCAGAAGATGTTTTCAAATTTATATATAAAATATTAGTTAGGATAGTAAACTAAAACTTTGAATTTTTTTCATATTTGATTCCAATTTACATTTCTTAAGACTGGGCTGCCCCAGTGGTTGGCGCGATACAACAGTTAAAGACAGAAGAAAGCACATTTATATACAGCACATATAAACCAAACAAGCAAAAATATTGACTGACTGGTGATATTTTCTGTGATTCAACAGAGCAAATAGAATATTGGAATTCCAAAGAGAGATGAGGGAGTTCTTATAACTACTTTGGTTGTTTCAATAAAAAACGCGTACATGTATTTGATATAACATTAATGAAGTGGCGTTTATACATAATTCTTTAATTCTAAACCACAATGATTTTATTTTAATATTTACGCAATTCATTCAACACGTGTTATAAATTTAAATGTTATCTTAAACAACAATAAAGAGAAGAAGATTAATAAACAAAGGATGTTTTGTTTGTTAGCTTTTCCGCTTGCTTAAAATACTGTCCCTCCAAGCTTGTTTAAAATACTGTCCCTCCAGGCTTGTTTAAAATACTGTCCCTCCAGGCTTGTTTAAAATACTGTCCCTCCAGGCTTGTTTATTAATGCTGTCCCTCCAGGCTTGTTTATTAATGCACTGTCTTTCAAGTATTTTTTCACAATTAAAAATTCGATCTACAAATCAGATTCTTCCTAATCATTCGAAAATGGTACTTTGGTAAAACCTAGTTTACATCAACACTCAAGATTAGCTTTTTCAGCTGTGTATTAAGAACATTTTTTGAATTTGCGGACTTGAAAACCCGAATAAGACCCTAAAATTTAGCATATAAATGAAAAATTTCTTGAACTTCAAAATGTATGTAATACACAACCTCATATTTCCAGAAAAAGAACAATAAAATTTCTTTCTTAAGGAAAAAGCACTTTTCCAAACTTTTGAAAATTTGTTGTCTTTGTGTAAATTTAAATATTTTTAAAAGGATTGGCTTATTCTCAGAGTATTTATTCCAATCAAAAATCTCCTTTTCTCTATCCCAAAAAACACAAAAGTATGGTAAGTATATATATATATATATATATATATTGAATGAATATATATGCTCCTTTATGTTATGATGTTGTAGAGTACTCTGAAGGTTGATATTGGTATCCTATTAGCGATAATGCAAAGTCCACTATTTCCGAATAGTTAGAGCAAAAAAAAAACAACTAAAATCATACCTCAGCCTTGAATCGAACCAGAGATCTATCGTTTGGAAGGCAACAATGCACACCTATATACCACCGAAGCTTGATCAATAAAAACGCATATAATATATTTAAAACAATGATACTAACAGTGTAGTGTTTTCAACAAACATTGTTTATTTAATTCTAGACTCCATTTTAAGGTTGCCAAATCTTAAAATATGTATCAATTAGTCAAATCTTGGCGGTTAAAAAGGAAGTACGTCAACATAATAAAAAATGAAATATAGAGAAAAACTATGTTAAGGGAAGGAAATTTGGCGGGAAGAAATTTTAGCGAAAAAATATCTTTTTGGCGGGAATTTAATTTGGCGGATGACGAAAAATACTTAATTTAGCGGATGGTCAAAGTGCTTTTTTACATGAAAAAAAAAAACAAACAAGACAAATTTTAACGTAGTACTATTATATGGACATGTTCAAAAAACACAAGCAGGATTGTGATCATTCAAAAAATGGCAGTTTTCGTATTTTAATGATAGCTCAATAATTATACTCAATTTTCCTTAAAATTACTGAGAAATAAGATGATGATGTATATAAAAAATCTAGGTTTCAATGAAAAAAATTTTAAAACAGAACGTTGAGGTAACGCAATTGATAAAAATGTAATTTTATTACTTGTATATCAGTATTACTTGCAACTAAATTTTGCTGCTTTGAAAAACAGAGGCATACTTTTTGAATCTACAAACACGAGCTTATTATATAAGACTTTGATAAATTTTAGCATAAATTCATATTTTTCGCATGGTGTAAAAGTGGTTTTCTTGACAAAAATCGCTAAAAGGATAACAAACACAAATGAGTATGAACTTGTCACTTTCATCCCTTAGATCTAGCAGAGAGTACAAAATTTTTAATTCCTCTAAACTCAGTATAATTCTATTAACCAAAAGATAACTCTAAAAGTTGAATACACCAAGGGCAGTGTATCTATATTTTTAACTGCTTGTGGTAATCTTTTCCAATTAATAATCTGTGTTGGCTGTTACTGTTACATAATAATTCAAAACCATCAATTAAAATCTTTTCAAAGATTCCATGACTTGTGAGCTTTCGTGTATAGAATCATATCACTTGATGTTGAATGTTTTATCTGCAGACAAATCATTTACATGTTTTCGTAAAGATCGAAAATTACTAATAGTCAATGATAGTGCACTTTTATCAAAATTTACGGTATTCCTTGAAAGTGACACAACTAACAGCCACATACATTTTTCCAATATTCCAGTTTTAACTAATTAAAACTAATGACAATTTGATTTAGTCTTAAATCCTGTACTTTATGTCTGTGCAGCGCATGACAGAGGAAATTGTGCTCGCTTTATTACTGGCGACATATCTGTTTTTTCATTTGTTTTCGTTTCTGTCGTTACCCTTTCAATTGGTATTGCATTCAATTCTTGAGCAAGTCTATCAGATTTAATTGTAACTTTACCAGCTTTTTCACTGTCTAGCACAACATAGACTGTAGTTACTAAGTTTTGCAACTAACAGAATGGGAAATTGTACCAATTTGACTGTTAATTAAATTTTCTGAAATATCGATGTTAGAAGTTAACAATACCCTTGCTTCTATTTTTAGAGATAGTTGGAATGCTTATCCATCTGTTTTCGATTGATTTCGATTAAGGATTTTGTCATATATATGAACAGGAACTTCTTTGGGAACTTTATGTATGGCATCAATGGTTATTAAAGCCTCTTCTATACCTCTCAGCATTCTGGCATTATATACTCTAGCTGGTTTGTTTTCGACAAATAGCGCATTAGTAATCATTATTTTGTTCATCGATGAATCGTGAACGTAATAGATTTTCATCTTAGAAGGACAAAATTCCAAGCCTAACATTATTAAAAAGATCAATTTGAACTGAAAAATCACCCATCTGAAAGTATCTCCATTATGGATAAACACTTTTGGTCTCGTCCCCTTTAAGTTTTGCAAAAATTGTTTGTCGCATAACTGGAGGTAGTTGATATAAATCCCCAATTCGCAGTTAATTTTGCAAATGTTTTGGCAAAGTCAAAAACACATCCAAAAACTTTGATTAACCCTTGGTATATGTTTAAAAGAAGCTTACCATTGAAATCTCATCGATTATGATGACATAAACTTCAGAAGTTTCTTGTCGTAGTTTACACAATATTTCATCTTGAATTTTGGTCACTGTCAATCTCTTTGATTCAACAGAAATTCCCAATACTGAATTCATCGTTGCTTCATTAATGTTTACTGCTGCAATTTCTGTTGGGTTCAGTAAATGTACACTTGGTTTTTCAGCACATTGACACTTGAAAGGGTTTTGTAAATTAGGCAGTAAATGTTTTAATCAAATGGGATTTACCTGTCCCCGCACCACCAGTAATAAAAGATTTAATAGAGGATTGTGGATAATTTTTTCAGTGGATAATTTTTAAATCTGTTTTCATGCCCATTTTTTAACAATTTCAAAAATTCGATGTTTTGTTTTATTTAAGGACTCGATACGTTTATTTATATCATCATTTGGAATTAAATCAGTTCTTAAAGTGGTGTGACGTACTGTTTCTGCCTGTTCACCTTTATACTCATTATCATCAGGTAATACTCCCTCTCTATTCTCTTCATTTCCTTGTTGAGTATATGAATTAGTTTAAGGTGCAAAGTCCCCATTCATTACCATTAATACTTGGTCTACTAAATCACCCCATGGTTCAAATTTTCATTTGTTTCCATTCGCAACATTTAAAATTATCAGGTTTATTAAGGCTGGAACATATGAGTTTCGATTTGTGAGTAAATTAGACTTCTCTTTCTTTTCTAAACGGAAGAAATAACACCATCAAGTGATTAGCATACACTCCTGGTTTTCTTGTAGCATTAGGAGTATGATAACGAACTACACGTCTTTTTTTTCCACTTTTCAATTTTTCTTTTGAGTATATAAATAATAGCAACATATTTAGATAAACGCAATAAGGGATCACAATTTTTATCGCTTTTTAAAAGAACTTCTGGTTGGTAGTCATTGTAAACAACAGTATTTGTACATAGTATGCAAGAAATTTAGCTGATCATAACCTGTCAATTGAACTATACTTACCACCTTTAAATGCAGCATTTGGTCTATCCATATATCTATCTATCATGCACCGTTTAAAGACATCCGTACATCCGTACTATCAGGAGAGAACATTGACGGTGTGATAGAAACGTTTGCACTAATTTCATTCTCCCTTGTAAATTCAAAGTGACTCTTCAGCAGCTTTTTTTATTGCAAGGGGTGACTCGTTTTCTGCTTTTGAGAAATTAATTAAGTTTGCAAGGGTGTAAGTTTTCATCAATAAATAATATGACTTTTCTTAAAATAATAGTTTGTAGATCTTTAACCAAGTAAAAGCATGGATATATGGACTACCACGGAACTAGAATTCTATTTTAATACGCAATGAATGAATTGGCTAATAGGAAAAATTTTGTATTACAAAATTCCTTTGAAGAAGTTTTCCACACCGTATTGAATATGCCATGCAGCTAACACTGGGTTCTTATTCAAAATATTACACTAGTTTATGTAATCTAAATTCTCTGTGCCAACATCAATCTTGCTCAGCTTTCCAGTAATTATTACTAATTGATTCCATCTCAGGTCTGCGCATGACAAAGTAAGAAAATATGTTGTCAATTCTAACTGTTTGACCATTGCTGATACGTCATATAAGAAATTTTTCCAATAGACAGTTTTCCTTTTACAGCATTCATAAATTGATATTATTGGTATTCGTAAATAAAGGAACGTAGCGTATGTTATTATTAATTTCCCTGTAGTTATTGTACGCTATACTGTTTTAGTCGCTGTGCTTATTTGATTAAAAAGATTTTCTTGTTGCATGACATAGTGAGCAAAAAATATGTAGTCAGCATTTGAAGAAAACCGCTCTGAAAAGTTCAGTAAACTTTGATCAAAGTATTCAGTAGGTATCAAAGAAATTAGTTTCGTAACTTTATACCCATATTTACCTTATGGTAAAAGAAAAGGAAAAAGAAAGCTCTCCACAATATCAGTAATAAAAACGGCGAGGTTTTTCCCCTGGTGCCATAAGTAAAACTTCTTTATTTGGATTATGAAATTTTGGTATTACACACATTTCATCACTACTAGGGACCATTCTATATCAACTCATCAGATTTTTTTTTCCGATTTGTAACCCACGTGCTCAAATTTTGCTAATTCTTTTCACCAGTAATTAAATTTCACAAAGCATTAATTTTCACAAAAAAAGAACTTCTTGAAAATATAAGCACCCAAAATGAAGCGGTTCAAATGTTAAGTCAATTTTAATTTTATGTCATTCTGACCTTTTTTACCATTGCACGCGACGCGACTCCTGCCTACTAAAGTCAAGCTATTATGATAATTCTTTTGAAATATATATATCTATTGGAGATGAAATTTGATACCTATCTATTTTTTGACAGTAAGGAATCTAATAAAGCAAGTATATACATCTAGAAATACTCCTAGGTATGTGTAATCTAAGTTTAAAAATTTTTTGCTATCTGCTAAACATTATTGAAAACCTGAGTAATTAAATAATGAATTTAGCTTATTGTATACGCATGTTTTTTTTACTGGTAGTCTATAAATTCTGCTAAGCCAGAAAAATTAAATTTTTTTGGTATGTTTAGGCAACAAAAACTTCTTCATATTTTCATTAAACATGCGTCTAACCCATTATAGAAAACAGACGTAAAGCTGTATATGACTTATCACCAAAATTTCAGGTAAAATAATTTTTTGTTTTTCCAAGATATAATATAAGATGACTTTTTAACTTCATGCAGTTTTGTCTCTGTTGCAATGATGAAAATATATATTCAAAACTTTCCCATAATCAAATTATTTTTTTGATTTTATATATTCGTCCGTAGCAGTTGATGGCTTTTCAATTTTACAAATAGTTTCATTAGCTGGTATCCAACACTCGTCCTCACTTTGTGGTCATTGGAAGTTTCTTTTTGGTCCATGTGGATCCATAAACCTAAGCGCAATATCTTTTTCTGCTTTTTTTGTTTCTTCAACTACACCAACCCACCACAAACTAACATGCTGATATGCGACATAGTCCATTTCTTTTTCATCTGTTATGTGTCACGATTTCAGAAAATGTAAAAATAACTGCATATTCAAAATTTTCACATAACTTTTTGCACCTAACTGATGTTGGAGTAACTGGTTCAAAGTAATGGAAAGGGCGTGTATCAGGAACTGTTTTGTCTTGACTAAAAGGTTTCTTTATTTCGTCTCTTGAATCAATCATTCTCTCTTTTGTAAACAATGCCTTCAATTTTCTCTTGACAAAACTAAGTATTGCAGCATTTCTCAATATTTGAATACTATATGGTCTTTGGAGACTGACTAGAGCTGTTAATCCTTTTATAGCTCCACCGATCTCATCACAAGGAGAACTTTTATGACTAGTTGCAAAAAAACCAGTTAGCACCAATGTCAAAATCACTTTCTTGCATACAAAAGTTTAAAAAGTTTTTGCAGTTTTTATACTGTCCAGCACTTCCATCCAAAAAATATTCAAATATCCATAAAGAAATATTGTTTGTTTTATATAAGACATGCATCCTCTCACCAACTCATAAACAAAATTGGCATCATGCTCAAGATCATCTGATATATAACATAATAGTGATATTGTAGCTGATCGTCTACTTTATAATAAAGAACAAGTGGATGAACAAGAATATGCTGTTTTATTCCATTGGAATTCTTGAATTTCATCTTGTACAATGAACCTGTAATTTTCTACAAAATCTCCAAATTCAACATTATATTATTTGCCAAACCTTCCTTTCGTTGTTCCAGGAGTTTTTATTTTTTACTGTATATGAGTGAAGAGTAAACTAGTCAATTTTTTCCATTAAAAACGCTATAATATCGTCAATTGGGACTGAGTAGGAATTGAGAATAGCTCTGTCTGTACTCCTCAATTTCTGATAAGCCATCTTCCATTTCAGTATGTTACTCTTGTAAGTACTCCGTCAAACTGTCTGTCCCTAGATAATTTTCACATCTGTGTTCCATACAGAACCTATTAATTATATAATAATATAGTTTTTAGGTGAATAGTACAAACGCAAACTGAATGGGTACCTGCAGCTCCTATAGTCACACACTATTTCAGTCTTAATGAGAAAATTTGAGAATCCTATTTTTAAAGTTTGAAGTTTGTTTTTGAAAGACATTTTCAATTCTTTAAGATTGTAATAGACGTTCCTGGTGGTGGACATTGTGCTTAATACTAACAAAGTCTCTTCTCCCTGGCATTATTCGGCTGTACTCGTTATCTTCATAGAAAGATTAGTTATTCATTTATTAATTTACTCATCTATCTATTTATTTATTTATCTATTCATTTATTTATGTTTTCACAACCAAAGTGCTCAAGAAAATACGAGCAATATATATTAAATGTAATGATGAATTAGGTGTTAGTTTGTAATCACTGCACAGTGTTTCAAGTTGATACAATAATCACGTGATTAAGTGGTGTGAGAGTGAGAGTAAGAATGTTATGTTTAACGAGGGGAATCAACAAATTGCCGATACAATATTTCCAAAGGCCCCACGTGGCGGGTTCTGGATCACTTAGAGCGCCCAATTGCGCCTACGAAATCCATCCAACTAAGCAACCCGACTAAATAGAGCTAGCGATGTATAACGCATTTAGTTTTGCTCAGAAACTCAGAGATAACATGGAAAGTAGATTTAAAGTAGATGGGAGTCGAACTATTGAAGTTTCGTTCCGTAGTCTACTTCGGTTATTGATATTGTTTTTACAATAAAATGTATTACAAATAACCTATTTTGCGTATTACTATTTCGTAAATGTTGTCATTTATTAAAGGGATCCCAAGTTATTTTAAAGCTGGTATTGTAGAGCTTAAGAAAAACTCTCACATTTTTCCTGGTTAGGATTCAGTAATGATGGCATCACAAGTGGACTTAAGTCACTTTTAGCACACTAAGTTATCAATAACTTCAAAACAGTGCGGCGGGGACTTCATAATATTCACATTATAGTTTGCCCTTTCAAAGAAAAAGTTGAATCTCTCTTTCAATTTATCCTTAGTCCTCAATCTTTTGAGCTGTTGTACGAAATTTCAGCTTTATAGCTTTATGAGTTCCCGTTCCCTGGAATGCAGTAGCAGCAGTAGATCCTCTGGTTTGAAACACGGTCACAACCGTAAGTAATGAGAATTTTATTTAGTATGGCGGTTTTCAGATATTAAATAATTTTACATTATAGGTAGTGTGGTTTAGCGGTAGCGCATTTTCTGATAATATTGGATTGTAATGAGAAATATCGTGGGTTCAAATCCACTTGAGAGTGAAAAAAAAATTGTGTTCTCGATTACTCCGTAGTACAAATGGGAGCTTTAAACTGAGTCGCTGCCCGATTCGATGATAAGAACTTTCACATCTTCTTCCGAATTAAAAAGTTCCTAATCGAACACAATAAATTACACAAAAGACTTGAAATATGGACTATTAGTTTTTTTTGGCGATGTTGATGCATAGTCCTTATTAAAATGGCTCTTGATAATTAAGCTATAATGGCTCTCATTACCCAACTTTACATGATTATTAATCAACCGGATTTTTTTGTTGCTTGGAATTTCTCATAATACAGCAACTTTTAATATGGCGTTTTCAGCTTTGTTTTAGCCGTTTTTATGGCTGGTTTCTATTAAATAGTTTCTGTTAAAAAAGTTAGGAATTGCGAAGTTACAAAGTTGAGAATTTCGTCAGTTTGGCGGCTTTCATCACCAAATAAACAAAGCTTAAATAAAAATACATAAATAGAATATCAATGAGTATAAATAACGTAAACTGTTAAATTTTTATTCAAGTATGAAAAAAATTTATTTTGAGAATTGTTTAACTAATTTTTTTTGTTTGGTGTAAATACGCACCTGTAAATATACGTGGAAATATGATATAAATCTACGCTAATTTACTTTTTTCTCTGACGTCATGGCTCTATATTATAGCATAGCGAATTTTAAAAGAGTTGATGGCAACCATAAATTTTTTTGATTAGTTTATTTGTCTTAAAGTTAACAGGTCTAGGTATGATTAATATTTTTTTTCTTTAGTGCCTAAAAAGCAAACCATTTTCGCAGAAGTATTTCTCTGATAGCTTGTAAATAAACACGATATAATTAACTAGCGAAAAAGGAGTATTTCAAAGATTAAGCCATTCAATTGGTTTCGTTTGGTATAATTAATAATTAATCACTGACCCAATTTCAAAGTTTTTTAAAAGAGGTTAAAGTGATACATTTATTTTCTTAATGTGATGAATTGTACCAAAGAAAAAAAAAAAAAAACACAATCTTTAACTTTCGAAAATTATATATTTTACAAACTTTGAATAGCAAATACGGGAATATTTTTATCTGCATCGTTAAAAGACCAGATATATGTATTTCAAATAAAAGGGTTGGAAAGTCAATAATCTGCCTACAAACAAATGACGTGAGGGATAATCACAACAACTGAGATTCGTTTTAATTGGTAATTTTGAGGATATACGAAAATATGATAAATAAATTTATGCACATTACGTATAGATTATCTCCAATGTATTTGTACATTTACCGTGAGGCCAGCAAACAGTTTTTGAACTAATTTATTACCAAAGAGCCCACTGGCTTGGTTATGGTGTAGTTAGAACTCTTATTTGAGCTTACAGTAGAGAAAATCATTGGTTGCGAGGTGGGTTCGAACCCACAGCTCTTGGATCCGGAGACCAATGCCTTTTCCGCTCGGCCAGACAACCAATATAGCTCATAAATGACCATCATATTTCTGACCACAATTAGTCATGAAAGCGAATAAATTATAGTTAACATTAACAAGCTGCTCGCGTTATATGTACCCTAACTAAGTTTTAAAAACTCTAAAGCATTATTTTTCCAGTTAGATAGCGCACCCACACCCACACCTTAATGTGCATTTTTTTAAATATTCAATGCAAAAGAGCCTGGTTGATTTGATTTGTAAACAAGTGAAATTCGACGTTGCTGTATTTACAAGAGTTTAAATAGTATATATGTGTTTAATAAAAAAACGCATATAGGCAAAAAAGTTTTAATGGTGTATTAGGAATAAAAAACAGATTTAAAACAATCAAGTTTGATATAAGTAAACTCAGATTTCTTACTACTCCGACATAAAACATCCATGAATTATCTCCCATTCCATCTAAAAGATATTTTAGCATTTTTTTTAAGGACATAATTTCTATATTTTCTATAATTAAATCGTCCAAATATCGGCCAAGCCAATGGTTCTCGCTTGCTATCGTTTAGTTCTTCATTGATGGACTGCTTCTAAGAAAGATTTATTTTTTAAAATAACAACTTCGAAATTAATTTCCGTGTAGTTTGATTTTGACAGAATAATAAATCAAATTAATAAAACAGATTACATAAATAATAATAAATCAAATTAAAAAAAGTAACCAGGCTTGATATATA
>JAUZNK010090737.1:0-12512 GCA_035046665.1 Euphysa ruthae | reverse complement strand
AGGCTGACATGACTTAGCCGTATTTCGTCCATGTGTCCCACGCAGTTCATTTTTCTTTGCCAGAAAAAAGGAGACTTGATCGCATTCAGTAAAAACATGGCACAATGATATACACTTCAGTCTTCCAAGATGTTCAGATAATATATGAATTTGAATATAAAGAAAACGTTTTCCCGTACCAAACACTTTCCAAAACTCTACGATCAACTTGTGAATTAGGCCCAATACAATAACTACTAGTAGGTTTTCGAGCAAAAGACTCGACGTCACATGCTCTTATCAGTATAACTAAAAAAATTAGTGAGTTTCTTGATAATACAGTGGATCGCAAGATTCTTGTAGGAAAAAATAAATCATGATAGTGTATGAGATGTTGCAAACAAGTGGTTTTCTTCATATTTATCAGACAGGAAACAACTTTTTGCATTAATCGCATTAAATCTTCTCAGTAAACAATTTCTTGTGGGGTTCCTCAATGTTTTTTTCTATGTGCTCTGTTATTCTTGATTTACACAAATGACTTTTGCAACTCTATTAAGTTCTGTACTGTTCATCACTTTGAAGATGACACTAACTTATTGTGTATTAGTAAATCTGCCTAGGTGTTGCGTAAAAGAATAAAATTTGATCTTCGGAGTTTAACTGATTGGTTAAATGCTAACCTTATCGCCTTAAATGCTACAAAAACTAAGTATATTGTTTTCAGAAGTCCCAAAAAACATTTAGAAAAAATTGTAAAATAAAGTTAAACGGAAACCATTAACTTCCTTACACGTGCATATACACGTGTATATCTTGGTGTTGTTATTGGTGAGCATCTAACATGGAAAACTGACATCGCAGAGTTGAGCAAAAAGCTAAATAGAGCAAACAGTATGTCATGAAAAATTCGACATTACGTCGATGAAAAAACTATTAGAACGCTTTACTTTTCTTTATTTGCTTCTCACTTAAACTATTGCTGTCTAATTTTAGGTCAATTTGAAAATTCTTATCTAAATAAAACACTCTCAATACAAAGATCGTTCCTTAGAATTATAGATTTTCAACAATATCGGTCTGATACTCCGCTAGCTTTTTCTAAATTCAAAACACCCGCATTTTCTGATACAGCTAAAACTTTAAATATTGTTTTTGTTTTTGATTCTTTACAAAAAAAACGTTTCTTTTTTTAATATCAAATTTTCTCGAAGCTGTCATACTTATATTACACGTAATGCATTAAATGGTAAACTAAACGTCACTGCTTTTATAACAAAATGTTTTAGCAAGCATTCAATTAAATATCAGAGTATTGTTAAATGGAATAGTTCACCTGATACTATCATTAAAATTTGCAAAATCGTTTTTGACAGTTTTCCTAAGTAAAAATGCTTATTGTATGTTCGCTATTCTTTTAAAGGAGCCACTACTTTGTTGAGCTTTACCCTATTGAGTGCCTCCGTTCAATAAAAATTTGTTTGTCACTTTTTAATTATAATTATGCTTATTTAAATTTTTTTATTTATACTTTATCAATTTTCACATTTAAAACATGTAAATTTCGATCGTTATCGGTGAATAACTATTTACTTTAACATATTTTTTCTTACTGCATTGTCTAAAACAATAACATCTGCTGTAGTATGATCGACTTTGTTTTTAGACAAGTTTTCTAAGCAAGTTAAGTCGAATTTAGTTCCAGTTCGTATCTCCTCATTTTTCGAAAATGTAGGTGAAAATGCTTGATTTTTGTGTTGGAAAAACTAGCCAAGGTTTCCATTTCTTACATGGCAAACTGGGAAAATAAATGACAATTTTTTTAGCGATGTTTTCTGATCTTTAGCAGAGTTTAATTTTTGAAGTCATCCTTTTTGTTTTGATGTTTTTAACCATGTTAATCACTTTTGCATCCATAACATTACGTGTGTCTAGATGAAAAAGATATTTTGTTTCTTCCATAAAGGTGTTACCCATTTGCAAAAACACTGATGCTAAGTCGCTAACTTGTTTTAAAAATACAAAAATACTTTTTGGAAATTAGTTGTTTGTTCATGGTGTTTAAACTGCTGTTCGATTTCTTAATTACTACGTGGTAAAGTTGATTCGATCTCGTTGATGTAACAGACAACCTCTGGTCCACATACCATCTACCGTAACAACTGAGTAGAATCTGCAGTTAACCTAAGCGCACCTAAAAGATATCACAGACCTTTTTTATGAAATTAATTGATATAATTCGATATATTAATTGATAATTTTTTCTAAAGAATCTCGTTTCTTAAATTACCAGCCACCTACCTGTAAAGAATTTTGCAAACTTATAACACTAAACACTTAATAATCATTACCTCCATCTCCTTTTACACATTTGTTGTTTTGCTTGTGAGAATGATCGATTTCAATTAAAGAAAAAGATCTCTTGTATTTCGAAAAAACAAACATCCTTTCATCAAAGTACTCGGCTGCATCAGGTGTCCAGCAAAGCTAGCAAATCGCATAAATGTACAGTCAACATTACTAAAATGAAGTGATCTAGGGCAAAAAACCAATTAAAAAGACTTCTTATGGCTTTTTTCGTATAGAGTGCCTGGATTACATGGAACGTACAAAAAGTAGCATAATTAGCTATAAATCAAGTACTGTGGATCAAAATAGAAATTTTAGATATTCTTGTTCAAATTTGCATCGCCATAGGGAAAATTCAAGTGGAATGTTAGTTGAAGATATATACTTTTCATATGCTTAGTTCAACAATATATGTAGTTACAAGCAGAGATTTGGTAAGCAAGTCTTGTTCTGGAAACATGTGAAGCATAAATAAATGACTGAGCATTTCCAGATGACACTATGCAAGCCTCTGTCAATGCATTGACCAACCACTGGTCTCTAACCACTTATGCAACATTTTTAGTGCTGTCATCTCAATCTGCAACGCACACATCATGATAACATATTATCATTACCGTAATCGTTACTCCATTTCCATTGGATTTACTTTTGCGATTACATAAGTAGTATTGCAGACAAGTCAGTCATTTGCTTGCCATGATATTTATTGGATGCGTGAAATGCTGAAAATGAAATTTAAACATTTATTTTAAGAGTTCCAGAGGATATTTGGTTATGAACATGATCAATGATCAAGCCACCTTAAAAAAAAAAACCTGCAAAACCTTGTATAATTTTGTAAGATTCCATAAGAAAATTTATTCGTATGATACAACAGAATCAAATTATAGAAGTATATAAAAAAAATAAGACTGAAGCTTTAAGATGGTTATTTAACACTTCTATTTTGATTTGAAGATTTTGAAGAACACCGAAGCATCATAGATCAGCTTTAAAATGTTTACATAATAGTAGATAATTTATTTATGGCTACATGAAAAAAATGTTCTCGTTTAAAATGGTAAGGTAAAATATAAAATAGATATCATTTACTTAAATTTTACGTTCATATTTAAATATTTTAGAATATGTGCAGTAAAGTGTTTTACTTGTTGTAATCAAAACATAGTGTTACCTTTTATATGTTTTTTACAAATTGTCAAAAACGGATGTTGTAAACACATCTTTTTTTAGAATAGGAGGCACACTAACTGGTTCGACTCATATTGAGAACATACAAGATTTCCTCCTCAATATAAATATCTCTTAGAATCATATGAACATAATTTTAAAAATATGTTGCCCATTTTCTGTCTGATACCATTGTAATCCAAAAACAAGATTGAATATAATTGTTTATGTTTAAAAACTTATTATAGAAAAACAATGCGCCATAATTTTTTTTGAGACAATTTTAAGACTATGGCTCTTTAGTGCTTCAATATCTTTCTAATGGTATACGTTACAAGTGTTTTCAGCAATTTCCTTTTTTACTTTCCTTTCAGAACTGTTCTGGTCTGTAAAATACACAAAACCGGTGATTTGGACGTAGGTTTTATTTTACTACACTAGATCTAAGACATTTCTCAGAACAAATCCTGTTTATAGCTTTATTAACACAATGTTTATGTTTTTTGACACGATTTTCCTACACTAATAATGAGGTTTTCGCTTAGCAAAATATCTTCTTTCGCAGTGTTTTTTGCAGCAATTCGTCGTATATTAGCTCCTTTGTATGAATTTGAGCATGCATATTTTGAAAAACCAACACCTTTTACTTTTCAATTATCTTAAATTTTTCATCAAGCCTGCTGAACGAAATTTCTGATTTGGTTCTTAACGTGGCTGGTTTAATAATTGAATTGCATAACAAAGAATTATTATTTTTATCGAATATCTCTTGGTTATTGTAAGTTCTGCGTTGTTTTGCGCACTTTCTTCTTTGTCATGTTCTTTTGTACTGAAAATAATTTTTATATATTTTGCAATTTTATGTGATTTTAAGAATTATGCAATTTGCAATTTTTATGAAAAAATAAAATAAATGCATGTTTTCTTTTTGCACCTAAATTATTCTTGAATTATAAAAGAACAAACCTTTTAAAAAACAATTTGAAGCAGAATGTATTTTTGACAAGTTCTTTCAAAAAAACGACTCTGGTGTTGGTCAAAAAATATGCATTATTTAAACTTCTTAATTCATATTTATCACGCGTCACCTCTCTTACAGACTCTTCTCTCCATCTAGCCCTAAATAAAGCCCCCACTCTTCTTTCAACTGATGCGTTTTTTTTTATTCATCTCCTTGCTTTTCTTTAACTTTCTGTAGTTTTCTAATAGGATTGCAAAAATAACAAAAATAAGCTATATTTGCGACTATCAGTAGTCATAAATCTGAATTTTTGAGCCACTTTAAATAGTAGGTTTTATCATATTGTGCACCATCCCACACCAGGCCTCACCAAACTACACCAAACAACACTAGCCCATACCAGGTTATACTAACCCACATCATCTTGACCAACCAACACCAATAAGCCACACCATCCCACATCAAGCAACAATAGACCACACTAATCCACAACAGGCCGCACCACACACCAAGCAACACAATATTCAACAATACACATAAGGTCACACCAGCCGACAACAGACCAAACCGGGTCATACCAATCTACACAAAGCCGCCAATTTTGAAAATGCTCTATTTCAACTTTTTTTAGAGAGCCATTTTGAACCGCAATTTCTGAAAACCTGAAACCCAGACTGTTATTAGCAATTCTATTTAAATTAGGTTAGTAAATAATTTAATTTAAGAATTTTTATTTATTATATATTTAACTATGTCTTATATCGAATATGAGTCTATATATAATATATAGGTAAGAAGGTATAGCATAATAGCATCTCTTTTAGTAATATCTCTATGGTATATAACAATTCAATTGGAATAGCTGTCGAGAAAATCGTATAATAATAAAGCAAAGATTATTCTTCAAGTTCTCCCTTCTCCTTCTGTAGAGTATGTCTATGTTCCATGAGATTTAATTAAAACCAGTCTTTTTCTTCAGCAGTAGATAACATGACACCGCAAGTTCCACCAATCATGGAGCCAGTAATTTGAAAAAATACCTCGTATGTAATTTGGTGTTCAGCATTAGGAATATTTATTCGTATCATATCATTATTGTTCGCAATTTTGTCGATTACAGAACTAGGTTAGTTATTCATTCTTCTTCTTTGCGTTTCGTTTGGCTTTCTGTTACTTTTTGTTAGCTTAGTGAAGATGAGGAATTCTAAAGATGAGGAATTCTAAAGATGAGGAATTCTAAAGATGAGGAATTCTAAAGATGAGGAATTCTAAAGATGAGGAATGTTGTCTGAAAGCTTCAGCATATCCATAGAATGCCATTTTATTAAATTAATTTTGAATTTTGCATATTTTTTCACAGTCGGAATGGACTATAACAGTAAATTTCTCGGATTTCTTCATGTTGTTGTCACTTAACAAGTGAAGTCAATGCCAATAATACCTTATGAGCATATATTTTTCAAAATGACTGATTTTTTTTCACTTTGAAATGTATAAGACTCAAATGTATTGTTGTAAAATAGTCTCCGTGTATTTGTGTTTTATCAAGCACAAATACACGTCAGTGTATCTGATCTCCCGTCAGTCTTTTCCAAGTGAAATACACACTAGAGATGTTATAAATCAATAATTTGTGAAGAAAAACTTTGCAAATCATTATCTCCTAAGTGTCCTCCATAAACTTCAGACTTTAAAACAAAAGGCTGAAATTTAAACATTTTACTCACAAACCGAACGAATAGGAACGAATCCTTTTCAAAATGGATTACAGCAGGACTTAAGAAATTGGGTTTTTTTCTTTCCAGTGACTCCAGACTTGTGTTGTGATATCGAATTTCAATAACCAACTTCCCCATAAGTTAAAATGTTTCTATCGATACTAAATCGTTTTTATCACACAAAAGATGTCACCACTTGATTTAATTGTATATCGTCTCCAAGAAATACAAAATATCTACGATTAAAACAAGAAATTTAATTTCTCTATGTTGGGAAATGATCAGAGATGCTATTCTATTTAATAGTTGGGAATTACTGAATTTCTTTTTTTTTTTAAAGTTATCAATTTTTTTTATATAGATTTTCTTAGTGTCTTCGAGTTTAATACATTATCATACAAAATCAAAAATATCACTTGATTTATGGCTTATTAAGATATAGGCTATTTTTGGGTTTTTCAATTTTTTTTTCAATTTTTTTCTGGCTTCATTGGACGTTCTGATGTATATCTTTTTTTGTATTTCCATGACAAAGAACTTTAGATGTTTCTGTAGTTCATGATTCTAATTGATAAGTTTTAGCTATATAAGGGGATTTTATATAGACACAGTTGTTCTTAGAAGGGGAAAACTCTTTGATTCGCTCATGAGGTATTATTAAAATGGTAATTTATTGCTATCAAAAAGAGTTTTTGCTATAATTTCAATTTTTGGATTACGCAAATAACATGGACGAAGCAAATCAGTATGCAAAATTTTTCTTTCATTAGCATTATTGGCAAAACTTTGAAAGTGGAAACCTTCAAACATAAGAACTCAAAAAATAATTCTATCAGTACCTGAGAGGACTTAAGTTAGTTTGGAAAATATGATAATCCAATCTTGTCAACAGACGATAAATTTAGGTAACAAATGATTTTTACCGATGCATTTGCTGTAGAAAATTATCAGTCAAATGGTTCTGTCCAGCACACTTTCCAGTTTAAGTTTTACTTTTTCTGTATTATGTTCACACTTTGACATTGCTTCGGAATTGACCAAAATAACTGGATTCTCTCTTAAACTATAATAAATTAATATCAAATATATAAAGCAAATATATGTTAATAAATCACTCAGTTTTTGTTATTCATGTGAAGAAGCAACAGTAACTTCTTCTTCACGGAATTTTAGGGCTGCATAGGTTTGGGTAATAGAAATATTGGCAAGAAATACAATTAAAGTAAGTCACAACAAGAGTAAATAAAATTGAAAAAGTGACAAAAATCCAAGTTGGCTCTTCATCATAAAATTAACTTAACTTGAAAATACAATCAGAACTTATAAAAGATTGGCTGATTGTCCGCCAAAACCTTTTCCGCAAGTATTAAGTTCCGTAGGCTTTAGAACCTCTTACTCATGGAAGATGTGGAAAAGAAAGCTTTTAATTTTAAAAACATAACAAAAGATATTATGATATAAACACTAAAAGTAATAAGAAAGACCTTTTCTTTGGCTTATGCATGTTCAACACTCATTCTCTAGCTTCAAGCCGAGGGAATGGTCACTTCTGGATGGAGGATAAATCGGTAAATTGCTTATATTTCCCTAAAGTTGAAAAGTTTTTAGGCTAAATTTAAGAGAATATAGATTATGACGATGAAGGTGAATACGAAAAAAACTTTAAACTTAAAGTTATTTGTAACGTGGTAGACATTTAGTCCATCTATTCATATGAAGGTTCTATATAACTGCAATCACCTTATGAAACTTTGAAGCCTTTGTCTTCAAGATAGTCTCGACAAATAGGTTTCAGAATAGTTGGCTGTGAGTCACAAATGAAGTGGTTTAAATTTTACTTTGGTCTTCATCTCGAATATCGATTATATTTTTTGAGCGACAATTTATCCAAAAAAAAAGCAGCTAATTTATTGGATAATTATATGATGGTGTGTTAGTTAAAGATCTAAATGCAGGTTCATTGAAAAACAAATTTTCAAGAAAACGAAAAAGACCTATTTACAGGTCGTTTGTGAACTATATTCAAATTGATGATCACGATTAAAATGAAGAAACCGATAACCCAATTTCTGCGAAAGATGAATACAGATTCGTTCATTTTGAAAAATAAACTCGAAATAAAAACATTTTTGTCTAAACCTAAGTTTAAGCAAACCATTTTTCAAGCATTTAAGAATTTTTTTTATTAACTGCAATTAACAGTAATATTGTATATTATTCAAGAAATTATAAAACTTATGAGTGAAACATATGACGATGATTTTTTTCATTTTTTCTTCAGGTAGAAACAAGTCAATCGAAAATTTAAAAGACGCTAGATTCAAGTAGTTTCTTTCAATGATATATTTACAAGCGAATCAAGGAAATGTTTAAGGCGGAGAAACGCCTTATCCCAGATGTTATAACCGTCTGCAAGGTACTGATAGTGAATCCCGCAACATCGTGTACGAAATAAAGTTCGTTTTCTACGGCCAAACATTTAAAGACGTGGTTAAGGTCAACCATGGCAAATAAACGTTTTAATTCTTTTATAATATTAAATATTAATAAAGAGCTAACGGATAGTTTAGATTTGGCTGCAGTCGGAAATGGTTTTGTATCTCTTCACGAAGATCGCTACGATTTTTTTGAAAAGTTTGTTAAATCAGACTTTTTTTAAACGGGGTTATGCTTCTGGATATTTTTAATATGATGATACTTCAAAGAGAAAAATATTGGAAAAACTCCTACTTTTCACTGAATACACCGTATAAAAAGAATTACAGAGAACACTTCTTGACACTGAATTTGACTTAATTGTGCAAAATATATTCTTGATTAGCTTCTTTTATATGAGAGTTCTTCATGTAATTTTCATTTATATCGATACTCAAATTTACTACCGTTTATATAAATCATCACGAAGAATTGATTTTCCCTCTTATGAGCTATTTTTGACTCCTACCGCAAAGAATTTATTTATTTCATTGCAGGCTCTTACTGGCAAATTATTTATTTCTTTAAGGTAAGAGCTAAAACGTCTTTCAATGTCTCTATATTTTCTTGTAATTCTGTGTTTAAAAAATGTAAAGAAAACAGGTCGGTTACCACGTGCGGAAAGTTTAACGAAAGGTCATGGAATTTAGTCAAAATTCAAATATTTATGGACAAATCTGCTCCATTTTTGTTCATAACTATAATTGTGGGAACCATATTTGATAAAACCTTCTCTCAAGTTGATAAAAACCTCCTGTCGCAATGCTGAGGAACATGAATGCTATTCTCAACGACCTTTCTTGGAATAACGTCAACCAACTCATCACGATGTTCTACTTAATAAAATTTCAAAATTAAGAAGCAGCAAATAGCTGAAGCTATGATTGTTCATGTATTACCACAAATAAAAGTAAAACTAACACCAGGAGGACTATAGTTGATAAAATTTCTTTTGTCTCATAAATTTTAAGCATGCACACTTTTGTTTTCGATACACTTACAACGAAATTTGCAAAAAAAATTAAGAGCAGAATAAAAACAAATTGGCTGGAAACAAAAGCCTTTTTTCAATCTATGTGAGAAAATCCATACCAAATAAGAACAAGCTAAGAAAATTGATGACGAAATCCTAAAAAAAAAAAAAAAAATTGATAGCACTGAGCCACAGCAAAATTTGCTGTTACTTATAAAAAAAAATGTAGGAGAATTACCTTTACAGTGAATCTTGCTCGCTTTTGTTCTTTCTTTGCTTTCACAACTTCTATTTGTTAATCCTGGCAAAATTTTTGTTAATTCGCAAAAACAAAATGAAGAGACGCATTTGTTTTCAAAACATTCGGATCCATAAATATTCGGTTTGAATGCATATTCAAATCGTTCGATAATCAAATGATACGTTACCATTTATCTGCATTATGTTCGAATTACATTGAGTAATCATGAATTTTGGAGATTTTTTTTTTTCAAAATAAATTCTCTTTTGTCAAAACAATCAAAATTTTTCAATTCAAAAATTTATTTGTTGCTTACATAAAAACTTGTTCCTAGGAAAGTTGCTTGAAAATTTTGATGTTTCGCTTAGGGTTGCTTATATAAAAAAAATTTGATTTCGAAATAATATAACGCAATTTTATTTCTGATGAAATTATAAATACAAAATTTTGAAACTTGATATAATTGCCAAATTTATAAAAATTTTGATTTGTAAATTTGATTATGATTTCCTAATCTGTTACGAAATCCTAATCTATAAATGGAATGTCATTCTCAATTAATATTCTAGCCTCTGTAGAATATTATATTTGTATGAAGCTTCTAGTCAGTTTATTAAGATGGCGATAATAATTTATTTCTTCGAGTATATCAGATATCAATAAACATATAAAACTTGCGAGTGGGGGCTTTGTTTTAAAGAGAATTTGTGATCTAAGGTAAGTTGTGGTAATTCACATCAAAAGGAAAAAAGGTAATACGCTGCATAAGCTCTTTCATTTGTATTATTAAGTAAATATGTGAGAAAGTTTCACAAGTTGTTATTTTAGAAGCTCAGTTCACTGTTACATCTTAAAATTATTTCTACACCCTTTATTTGTTATTAAAACAGATGCTTGGCTTGAAAAATTTCTTATAAAAACATTTCTTGATTTCGATTTTATACCTTTTTATCACTTTACAACCTTAATCAAAGTTTTCTTTAAATGCACGCTTTATTAACATAATTTGAACAAAATTAACTCACAGTCAAACAAAATACTAAAATTATGCAGTTTATATACTGTAGAGCTATGACTTTGTGAGTTGCAAAGTTTATACCGATTTTGTAAAATATATTTATATTCTATATTAGTTATACTGTTATACTTTAAATTTTTGTTTAAAAAGGAAATTGATTAATTTTTGGAATAATAAATATTCAAATTAAAGAATAAATGAAAATTGATTGTGCCAACCGTTTGTGCTCAAAACTCGCTGCAATGAAGCAATTGTCCTCCATAGACTTTTTGATACTGCGCAATCAATATTGCCTTAAATCCCGAAATTTTCTAGATTTTCTCAAGCAGTAGGCTTAATGGGATTATTGTAAGAATTTTACAAACCGCATTTTGATACCTAGGAAACCACAGCTAATCACAAAGTTCAGCCCAGATTTGAATATCAAATAAAAAACCAAATCGGACATATTTCTATATTTATAAAATATATCTTAGATATTTAGTAATAAGTTTCTAATAATATTAAAATAATGCTTACTTTGAACCTCAAAAAATTTAGGTCCAAATGAAGGAGCTAGGTAAATTTATTCCAATCTCAATCAATAAACTCAATTCTAATGAATGGAAGTATTCTTTTTTATTTATTTGTAAGATTATTAATGGCTTTTTATGAAATCCCGTGCATTATATCTTTGTTATCCCTCTTGTGAAATGCTTTATCAAAAACCAGATTATTTCTACTATTTTACAATAACTTTGCTTTGACTTTCCTTGTTTTATTCTTCATATTCAGAGATATCTTTTCACTACCTGCGATAATCCTGGAACAACACCGTAGGAAAAAGACTTATCCTTTTTTTTTTTTTGTTAGAAAATAAAATCTCACTTTATTATTCTTTCCATATTTTATTAACGAGCATCTTTAAAAGACGTATACTTATCGTTTGCTGGTTGTAACTTGGTGTTTAAAGTTTTAAGTTTACCTCTTCTATTTCTTAATTTCTATACCACTAGCTTAAAAAATTATTTATGCTTCTCTATTTTCGTTGCATATCTTTTAAACAAAATAGGATAGATAGTTTAAAAATCTTCTTCTGAAATATTTTTTGCATCAAATACAAAGGTTTGTGAAAGCATGGTAAGCTTGTTGGCAAGCTTAGTTAAAAATTGCACTAACAATAGCTTGTTAAAATGTACATCGATAAGCCGAAGCTAAAAATGGTATATGGTAATTGATGATAGAAGAAAACTGCATCAAAATCCAACAAACAAAAAATTTTCTTAAGATACCAGTAATTAATATGCAATAAAGTGAAATAAAAAATATTGTTTTTAATTTAAAATATGTTTTGATTTAAAATAATGCAACGTTATAAATTAAATTAAATATTAAACACAAAATCAAATATTAGAACAATAGATGTTTAAGAGCATTAGAGTGGAATGTTAATGATTCTTTTGTAACGTTTAAATAAAATTCTCTGTCGACAGTTTATTGAAATTAATTTTGATTGGGTTTTGATTTGGTAACTATTGTCTCTATTGAATTAATCTCTACTGTTCAAATATTATTAATAAATTAATGGGGGAGGCGAAACAATGTTGTCTCGATTGAATTATTCTCTCTCTCTCTCTCTCTCTATA
>JAUZNK010090726.1:0-12514 GCA_035046665.1 Euphysa ruthae | reverse complement strand
ATGTTCTGTTTCAAAAAGGAAAAGCATCTTATAGACAGAGTTCAATCAATCATATAAGTTAGAAACTAATTCAAGATATTTTCTTTATGAAATTTGTACTATATAGCCTTAGAAGTACCTTTGTATTAAATCTTTCTCTTACTCTTTCTATGACCTATGGAACAAACTCATTCCAGTTTAAGGGCAGTCTTATTTGGAACACACTCTCGAATTTTATTAAAACTTCTCCCTTTTTGCAAATCTTTAAGCGTTGAATTAAATAGTGGAAAGGAGAAAATTGTTCGTGTAAATGCTGTTTGTAATGTTTCTTTTGTTGGGCTATATTAGTATTTACGAATATTTTATAATTATTGTATTTAACTACGTCTTATCCCACATTAAATAAATCTATTGGATTGAATTGTATTTTGTACCAAATTTTTGATGTAAAATTATTTAGATTATTTATCATTTTCAAAATCTATTCAAAAATTACTGAGGGTCGTTATTCTTTGTCTGAAAAACATTTGAATATGATTAGTTTTGTGAAATTTAAGTGATAGAGAATTTTAAAAATTTCTGTAACATTTATTTTGATATAAATATTGTAAAAATTCACGACTTAATAAAAAAGAGGCATAGAAAGATAAAAAGTCTGGAAATTACCCTAAGGGAAATTTTGAGCAAAAACGCATATTTCAGATACCTATAATGATGAGAAAGATAAGATTTATTAATAACTTTTCTTAACTGAAAGCTTAACTTGACATTTTTCACTATATTCACAATAACATTGTTTGGAAGCATTGAAAAATTGCATGTCAAACAAGGAGCTTTCTAATTTTGAATCTAATAACATCAACTACACTTTGTTTCGCTTCTAAATATCTAAAGAAGAGGCCACTAAGTGAAAAATTCATGATATGTTGTCATTAATGCTTAAGGGGTTAAAAGCTTTTTCTTTTCTTTTTTTTATATAAAAAGTGGTAGCAAATAAAAGTATACAATAAAAAATTTTATATGAGGAAAATGAGGCGTGTGATTTCAAAGCAAAATAAATCTCTAAATAAGCTATCTAACTGTAATCCGG
The DNA here is from genome assembly GCA_035046665.1 of Euphysa ruthae. Classification (NCBI taxonomy): domain Eukaryota; kingdom Metazoa; phylum Cnidaria; class Hydrozoa; order Anthoathecata; family Corymorphidae; genus Euphysa; species Euphysa ruthae. The sequence goes on along the minus strand of JAUZNK010090726.1, from coordinate 11,445 downwards.
AATCTCAAAAAGATTCTCAAATTTGGATTACAGCTTTTATATCAAAAGTTCATAAAAATCTAAAGACTATTTTAAAACAAGAAATTAAAAATATGCTGTAGATGTATGTAATGAAAAAAATTTATTGGTGTAAAAAAACCTTAAACTTGGTCAAAAAAACACCTATTCTTACATTGAAATTATTATGCTATGAGTTTAAATAATTTGTTACGACTAGGTTTCAAGCGACAACCTGCTCCCATTTTCCAGTTTGTCTCATGAAACGTAGCCATAATAAATTTAAACTCATGACATGATAATTTCTTTCTCAATATAATATGACAGAGTTGACAAATCAAAATTGATAGACAAATGATATAAAAATTTAAAACTATAAAAATAATCAAGAAGTACAGTACAAAAACAATTACAAACCATTACAAAACCCAATAAAAAACAAACAAAAGCAATTTCCTAATATTTTTAGAGCTTGCATATAGGCTAGGGGATGAGCAATTTGATTCTCTTCAGCATTGTAAAATTACAACAAGGGCGTTTTTACAGAAAAATACATATTTTAACATAGCTAATAAAAATACTTTACAATCATAAATAGTTGATAACCTCATAGAGTACAATAGCAAATCTATCTGTAATAAAAAATATAAGACCAATATATGAATTATGTGAGAAGGAAGAAATACCAGGTTAATGCTGGATTTCAATTTATAATGGTGCAAAAAAACATAAAGCAATGCCTGTGTTTAAAACAAAGCCTCGGCGACTTAAAAACATCTGATCAAAATTGTGGAATACTTGAAGCCTTATTAGAAGAGCTTATTGAGTTTTACAACAAAAGCTTCATACCATGAACTTTGATATTTCTTGGCTATACTAAAATCAAAAAGTCACTTATTCCATAATAATTTAAATCCAATTAGCTAAAATAGTTCATATCTATTCTGCTCGACAAGAGGAAAGTTGAAGATAACCTTATTATCTTAAGATGTTGTTTTACTAACCCCAACATGAGGCCATATTTTGGTTTTGTCTATACACATATTATGCATTGCCTACCCAGCAGACACACGACGAGATAAAAACGCCCTTTGGACGTTCGAATTAGGTCCGTCGGTCCTTGCACCAATTCTGAACTGTGTGAAGTTTTATGTTCATAAATCGACGTACAAAAGACATTTCATATCAGTTCAAAATGTTCACAAAATAGGTTTAATATTATGGCTTCAAACTACTTTTTAAATATTATTTGGAAAATTTTCCTAAAATTTTTAAATGCTAGACTGTGGAGATATTTTTAAATTATACACACGACAAACTGTTTTTTTTAAAAAAACTAGATTTTGGTAATGTTCGAAGATTTTGAATTATGGTTTACTACTTTCGTTTTTAATTATGGTGTTTTTTTAGTTTGCAAAACTGACAGAAAAATGGTTGATAAATTGTTTTACATGCCTATATGTTTTGTATAGAGGTTTAACTTGTTAAAAGCTTGTTTTAAATTTTTGGTTTGCATTCATTTGATCTGTATTTCACAGAGAACTTCTATACCCTTTGAAATAAAGTATATCTATACATGGTTCATGGTGTAGTCTGGCCGAGCGGAGATTGACATTGGTCTCTGAATCCTAGAGTTGTGAACCAATGATTTTCTTTACACCGTAAGCTCAAATGGGAGCTTTAGGTACACCAGAACTAAACATGTTCTGTAATAAATTGGTTTGAAAACTATTTGTTGGCCCTAAGTTAAAAAAAAAATTTAATGTTGGGATGCATGAACTTAACTGGCTAAGCAGTTATTTACTGTAAGCTGAAATGGGAGTTTTAAGTACACCAGAACCCATGGGTGATCATCTCAAATTTGACTTTTGATGATCTTCCCCATTATGGGAAATAAATAAATAACCCCTGAAAATCAGACATGCTTTTGTCTTTTACCATTAGGAATCTTGAAAAGAGGGCCCTGGAAATTTCCACCTATTTCCCTCTATATCTTTGAAAGTATTTACAGGCATTGAACAAATTTTGGTAGGGTTATATGTTTGTTTCTATATGCTAACAATATATTATCTTTTAATTAAAGTGTAAATACTGTTTAAGTTGGTAACTAAATAAATTTTAAATTTTATAGTCAAAATAGAAATGTTTAACTCTAATTATACAACTAAATGGAAATCAATTAAAAGTAAAGTTATGGAATTTATTAATTCAACTGAAGAACTTGAAATTGCAGACGTTAGTGACATTAGTTTGGAAAAAAATAATGACGGTGAAAATTTCCAGGCAACTATAGATCCAGAGTCAGAACATGAGAATGATCTAGGAGTTATAAGTGATTCCAGTTACTCTAGTAATAGCTATTCAAGTTCTAAAAGCAATTCAGAAGTAAAAAATGAACATCTACCTCAATCTGAACTAGCATTAAAATTAGTAGATTGTGATTCAGCTAATCATTGGAGCAGGTCATCAGTAAATCAGCTATTAGTTATTCTTCGGGATGTTGGTTTAGATCTTCCAAAAGATGCATTCACATTATTGAAAACGCCAAGAATAATATCTAGCTATTCTAAATGCGGTGGAGACTATGCTTACTTTGGAATTGCTAATGGCCTTAAACAAATTTTGTCTCAACAATATTATTAGATTAACTTTCAATGTAGATAGCGTTCCACTCTTTAAATCTTCGAGTATGCAACTTTGGCCTATTTTAGCATCATTTGATTGTTCAAGCATTTTTATTGTTGGAATATTTTACTGAAACAAAAAACCTAATTATGTTAATGACTACCTTCAGGATTAACTGAAATTGTTGAACTTCAACTAAATGGTCTTGGATTTCAAGAAAACATTAGTGTTATTAAGATTGAAGCATTTTTGTGTGATGCTCCAGCAAAGGCATCTTTAAAGTTTACAGTTAACCATACAGGATACAACTCATGTGAAGGTGTTGTATCTATCTGACACATTATGGTCGGGTAATTTTTAATGAAGAGAACGAGTTTGAATTGCAAAGAAAAAGTGTTTTTTGATACTTTTGGTTATATAGGTTATATATAGGTCACCAGAAAGCCATATCACCATTAATTACAGCCAGAATAGGTTGCATTAATTTATTTGTTTTTGATTATATCCACTTGGAGTGTTTAGGTGTAGTTCGGCATACTCTTAATTTCATGAAGAGAGTTCTTAGTGGAAGAATATCTTCAAGGCAAGATATCTGATGCTTTAGTGTCATTTAATGGTTGCTTACCAAGTCAGTTTGTTTGCCAGCTAAAATCTTTGTATTGAATTGAATTAGATCGTTGAAAAGCTACTGAATTACAACATTTCTTATTTTATACAGGCTTAGTTACACTACACGGTGTTTTAAGTGAAGACGCATATGAACATTTTCTTATGCTTTGTTTATCTGTCTGTATAATGCTATTGGAAGATCATGAAATATGAACCTATTATTTGGGTTATGCTACTGAGCTCATGTAACGTTTTGTTAGTGCATGCAAGTAAATGTACTCAGACGTATTAACAGTTTATAATGTCCATAGTCTATTACACTTAAATGAATATTGTGAACATTTCCAAACCAGTCTCAATGTCATATCATGTTTTCCATTTAAGAACTTTCTGCAGCGTCTTAATAAGTCTGTTAGAAATGCTAGTAACCCAATTGCACAGGAATGTAAATGCCAAATAGAATGATGTTCAATGTAATTATGCCTGTTTGTTTACTGAGGTGAACTTAAAATATTACATTAAATATGAATTCACTTATTCAGTTATGAAAAGTCTACATCATTTATTTAAATTAGCGTTTTGATTGGCAGGGTTTAGCTAAAACAATTGAACACAATGTTGTTAATAAATAAGGGTTTCATATCTCATATCTTTTTTTACAGGCAAGGAATGTTATATTATGCTTTAGAGAGATATTCATTGATATTTCAGCAACAATTTATTCTGTGATAAATGGCCAGTGAATTTTTTTCTTTTAAAAAACTTTAAATTTAAAAATGTCTTGGCCTCGAGCTGTGTGGCAGGAAGCAGATCGAGAAGAAGAAGAAACGATTCCCTCTGTGTGGATAAAAAACCAAGTAGTAAGATAACAAATGTTTGAACTTTTTGAGATCATATAACTATCTGGAAACACCATCAGATGGCTGCTTATGCATGATTGCCTTTAATATAAGTTAAAGTTTCAGGTACTGTACAAAATTTTAAAATGAATTTGGTTTGATTTTTAAAAAGGTAAAATATTTATAGTATTATTTTTGTTTACCCAGTTAATTAGAATGAAACAGGGCATAAAATAATGCCAGCCACCATTCAATGATAGGTAACATAAACTACAAAATGAAAATGTTACAATTATTTCAGGTGTTGAAAAATTGTACAAAAAATATACCCATTGAATAAAGTACATTCATTAAGCTTCTAAATATGCCTATGGTCAGCATTTCTAGATTTATGATTTTAAAATTGTTTTTAGGCAAAAAGAAGTTGTGAGATGATTGGGAATTTCCTACGGGTGGGGAAACTGAAACTGAAGAACTACAAACAAAAAAAAAAAACACTTAAAAACACAAAAACCCCAGATGCATTAACTTCGGCCATTGTGCCTGAAATTCCCGATTCACCTGCAAAGCTAAAGCCACCAAGTTCACGTAAGCTGCCCAATTTAAATAAGTTATTAATTGCATTTAAATTATCAACAAAATACGTCAAAATAAAGTCTGTGTTTTTAATATTACTGTACACTCCATAGCAGGGCTTGAAATTTTTTTCAGTAAAAGTCCAACATTATATACTAAATTTTGTGTTTTTACATTTTACATGTCTTTACAACTATTAACTAGTAACTGATTATAGAATGCAAAAAAATTTTAGTATTTTGTATTTTTTATAAACCTTGTCATAAACTTTATACAAAATCATAAAAGACATACAATCAGTAAGATTTTTTTTTTCTCTTTTGTTTCTTTACATTCAAATTAATAACTATTCGCCATTTTATCAAATAGCCAGGTTGGGTGTGCCTGGGCGGAAGAGAGAAGGGCAGAGGAGTGAAAATAAACTGTCCTCCAACAAAATAATGTTGAATGGGAAACCCTGGAATGGCAAAGATCTATACATATTAAATTTTTGAACTGCAAATTGTGTTTTTATTTAAAGTGTTAAAATTAAACATTGTTTTAATTAAAATGCAAATGCTTCCAAATTCCACGTTTATCCTTGCCAACAACTTCTGGTCCATCTTCCAAAATTCCAGGTTTATCTTCGCTAACAAATTCTTCGCTGCCAAGAGCCTCTAGTTCATCTTGTTCACTAATAATACCAGATAAACCAGCAAAAAATTTTTCAGACAGATTTCCATTATCTGAAGCAAGTATGTTAAATTCTAATTTGCTACCTGAAATACTCTGCTCTGCCGTTTCTGCTTTAATTTAGTTTTTACTGTAATTTATAAACATGATAACTAATAGTCCAAGAACTTATCTAATTTTACCCCATTTTCCTCAGGTCTTTATAGAAAATATGATTAGTAACCTATTATTCATCACAAAACACGAGTTTTCCACTAAAATTCAGTTTACATCTAAAAAAAATTCTCCCAGTCTAGAGCGCTGACTAAGATTTTGTATACTCATTTGAAGGTGACAATATACCATAGTGGTATCCATGTAGAAAAGTGAAATCTAGTAGATCAATTTAAAATATGGCATGTTTTTGTATTTATTAATAAGTGCTAGTACAAACTTTTGCTTGTTTTATCTGAAAATATTGTTGGGAAAACTTTGAAGTTTATATGTGATTTTAGAAATATACACAAGCAACACAAGTTTTGCTTCTGTTTACAGTTGTTTGTGATAAAATAACTTTTTATAGAGTTCCAATACAAGATTCTCCATCTCCTAACTGAGGTTCGAAAGGCTTTAAAGTTTCTGGTAGAAGAACAAACTCCAGGTGATTACGACTTCCATCTTTGTCAAACTTGGACAACTTTGGACACACTTGAAAAGTTTAACGAACTTGAAGATATATTGGCTGATTCGACTATACAGAACATTGTTAGTGTTTTTAAAAATAAATCATGCTGCTTTCAAGGACAATGGCAATTTACTAATATTTTATGGAGAAAAACTGGGTTTTAAAGTATTTTTAAAACACCAAGTTTTTTGGCATCAAAAGCTAGTTATCTGAATTTCAACAGAAAAACTAAGTATTTCCTAGAAATACCAAGTATATTTTAATAAAAATAGTTATTTAGAGAAACCTAATGTTTTTGAGAAAAACTAGAAAAATATGAAAAAATAGGTTTTTATGAGAAATATCTAGTTATTTTCTTTTTGTTTAAATGTGATAACGGGATTTCATAATTGTCAATACATTTTGGGTGAACATCTAATTGTATTCTGTTTAGGAAAATGTGCATGTATTGTTTATTTATTTTAGAAAAGTCGTCAGATTGGCAGCAAATCGTTTCAAAACAACACTAAAAAAATCTTGTTGAAGTAAGTTTGCACTTTTTAAAAAAGCTGTTAATTTTTGATGCTAATAACATCTTGAGGTTTTGTTTTCTGACACTTCCTTGTTGTTGCTTTTTTTATTTTATTGTTCACGTATGCGAATTCTAAATATAAAGTTTAGAGATATCTGCAATCATGGCCAAAATATTGAGACTTATATGCCATTAGGATACCTTATTAATTGAAAAAAAATACCACAAGCAGTTAAAAATATGGATACACTGCATTTTCGCGATTTTGGTCAAGAAAATCACTTTTACAACATGCGTCAAATGTGAATTTGTGCTAAAATTTGATAAAAGTCCCATATAATATGGCCATGATTGTGGCTAGCAACAATCAGTGTACACGTTTTTTATAAGAAAGTCATATTTATGGCTGAGCTTCAGTTTTCGTAAATTACCTCAGAAAATAAATGAAGCTGAGATTTCTTAAAATTTTCTTAACCTCTACTAGCAAAAACTATCTAAAACGAGTTACGCTATCTTTGTTAATCTTTCAAATTTGCCAATTTAAATTTCATTCTTTTGACGAAGATTTAGAGAATATAGATGAATCTGTCTTGATATTTTACTATGAAGATATTCCAAATGATATAGAACTCGAAGAAAGAAATATTTTCGATTTCCTTGATGAGTCACACAAAGTTGTCGACTGAATCTCTTTATTTTTTTGTTACAAAAAAACTATTTTGTCATTAACAGTGTTTTCTAAGGATCCACCTTTATTTGCTATGAAAAAATGATCCTTGTAATCACAAAAAGAGGAAAAAGATTCAAGTTAACATATTTTCTTAAGATTTCAGTCTTTTGAGCCCCATAAACGTTTTTCTTACAAAAAAAAAAGGGTATGATGGTATTTATTCTTGTATTTTTTTTCTGTGTAGAATAATATCAAATAGTCTTTTCAACTTAAATGGAACAAAGAAAGAAAGATTTTGAGGAAGAAAATTACTCACAGTTATATGTGGTAAGTTTTATTTGTAAAATACACGTAAATTCTAAAAATGTTTGAATTCTTGGAAGATTCTAGAAATAGAATTATGTTATGATTTATATTATATATGGACATCTTGGACGCATTATTTTTGGAAAAAAAAATTGGAAATTTCCATCAGGTTATATATTGGCTTATTGAAAGGCAGGAAGGACGGTCGAGGTCATGGAAGAACCAAAGAAAAAACTTTTAATTTAGATTTAAAGAAATGTACATAGCTCTACATGTTTTATTTTTGTGTTAGTACCCCGTGAAATTCCTTATATTACCAATATGAAACCAAAATAAAACGTTCCATCCGAAACGTCTTTAGTACGTTTTAAAACTCCATCTTAACGTCCTTAATGTGACTTGATCAAGACGTCTGCTTGAGACGTCTTTTGTACGTCCCACCAAGATGTATTTAAAATTCCATATAGTACTAATTTGAAACCAAAATCAGAAGTTCCGTCCGGAATGCCTTTTGAACGTCCACGTGTCGACTGGGTAGTAGATAATAAAATCACATCTTACAATGATCAATTTAATTCAATTAGTCAAAGTGTGTGTGTTATAAGACTAAAATCATTAAAGAGAAAGAATTTAAATTTCACAAAATAATAAAATGTTATTAAACTGATGTGTCACTAATAAGAGGTTGGTTGACCAGGTGTTGTTTGTTTCTTTTTATAGCTGCGTTTACAGGTATCTCCACCATACTTGGTATATTGATGGCTGAATTTGTCTTTGATATAATATCAGATTCATCTAGTTTGTTGATCATAAACCTAAATAAATATTGTGAGATTCATGATTTTACTAAATAAAAAAAATTGTAAATACAGAATTTTTTTGGATCTATATCTATTTGAACATTTTAAAAATAAGTATTAAGTAGTTTCACATCTGTCACTAACTTCATGTAAAAGGACCCATAAATTCATGAAATTTTTCAGATGCTTATATCTGTTAAATGATGCCTTCAAGTAAAAACAAAATTTCTATGATGCTAAGAAAGCAATATTTGAAAAAGAAAAAAACAAGTTTTCTGGGATACCAGGTATTTCAAAATGGGAAATCTTATTTACTTTCTTGGTGAAAAATCAGAAGGTTCATTCACAGTATAAAAATCAAAAAGCATCTCATTGTCAGATTATTCAAATAAAATTTATCAGAACTTTATCAGCAGCATTAGAACACCATGCAGTAGCCATTTCTTTAAAAAATAAGTGTTCTCTTCAGTTCAAAGTCCATCTTGAGTTTGTTTGAAAGTAAAAAGCCCTGGCTTTCTGATAAGCACGCTATAAAAGTATGATTTTACTAACAGTCCTTCAAATTTTGGTAACGTTTACAAAAAAAACTGTCAAAAACAGCTCTGGCACATCACGGCAACATGAAAGGACCGTTTAAAAATGTTAAGAAAAAAAAATTTAGTTATACATGCTTTAAAGCAAGGGATTTAGGATACCTATCAATTAACGCCACAATAACGAAAATACTAAATAATAAAATATTGAATAAAAAACTTAAAAATAAACTGAAAGCAAAGAAAACAAAACACAAAATACCGTGAATTTGTATGGAATGTTGTCATTAATGGTGAATAAGCTTTTGTTACATTGAATCTGGAAGCTTGCTGATGGGTATTTAAATTTCCAACAAGAGGAAGCAAATGACGGCCCTGTACAAAATAAAATATGGAAATTTGTATAAATTTGCCAAAAAACAATACGCTAAATTTAAAATAAGTAACAGTGATATTAATTGACCCCTACATAAATCAAGTTTTAATACAGAGAGCAAAACACATTTAAAGAAAAATCAACATTCCACAGAACTTGACAAAATTTGAACTTCATTTTTTTTTTAAATCAGTTACTTTATACAAGGCTGAAAGCCACTACTAGAAAGAAAGATGAAGCGGGTTTGAAAAATATACTGGTTGGCATTAGACTTAAAGGATTGGAAAACATAATCTGAAGAAAATCAATTGGAAGGCAGAGAGTTCCACAAGTGAGCAGTATGTGGGATATAACTTGATAAAAAAAAGTTTTTGTGAAATTTAGGGACCTGTATAGTTAAAGGATGAGTAGCAGATGAAAAACCTTGTGGTCCTTGAAAATGTTGATTCTTTCAAATCATCAGAACAGTATGCATGGAAATAATTGTAGGACAGTGACATTTCTTCAGTGGAAAAGTGACTGAAATTATGAACGAAGATCAGGCCTAACAAAGTTGGTAGGTACTAAACAAAATTCGGAAAAAATTTCGAGCTGTTTTCAATACCTTAACAAACACTTGATATTTATTTTACAATTCCTAAATTTTACCAACTAAACTCTCAGATCAGATTAAACATCTGCCCTAGGAACCAAGGGAAATATCATACCAAATTTGGAAAAGCAGTTTACTCATATTGGGCTTAAAAGATCCATATTTTGTTAATTTTGTGCCCTGACCCTGGCAAAATTTGCAAAACAAGCAACATAATAAGACATAATATTTCTAACATCATATAAAACTTACCTAGAAAATTATAGTTCTCTACTCTTTCATACCATAATGTAATGCATCATAAATAATAATGAAAATCTTTATAAATAAATCAAATATCTTACTCGCTAGCAACTTAAAAATATTTCTAAACTCAAACATAAAGGTATTTACTTACACTGCTCTTTCCAGGTAAATTTCTAATAACACCATTATAATCGTCAGTATGTTCTATTGTTAGAAGAGCTTTCTTTAACTGACTTGCTAGTAATTCTGCTTTTTCTCCTTTCATTGTATCTTTGCTGCGCAGATCCATATTATTCATCATCTAAACCCAATTAAAACTAGAAAGTGGAGCAGCAGCAAAGAAAAATTAACAGTATTAGTTAGTCGGGTGACACTGAGGTAATTCCTAATGATTTAGAATTTCCTTTTTCAAAAGAAAAATACTCTTAATTTTTTTAGAAACACATGATTTTGTAAATATATATATATATATATATATATATATATATTTGTTTAACACCCATAAATATGCATCTTATTTAGGAAAACAAAAAAAGATTTCAAAAAAAAAAAAATAAAAATAAATGGTTTTAAATTTTTATTCACTTTTATTTTTAAACACTGGTGATTAACACTGTTGTCTTTGACATTACTCATTACAACTTACTTAAACGTAATCCCTCACGGGAAAACCATTTACATATTTTTCTTTTGGTAAATTTTTTACCATTTAAAAAATAATCATACCTTTTTCATACCCTGATGATAATCAAACCCTGATCGAAACATCAAAAAATATACAAATACTATTTATAAATAGGTAAAGAACAAAGTTTCAATCAGTCAGGAAAAGACAATTTTCTCTTTTTTTCAGACAAAATATCAGACAAAACATAACAGACTGAAAAAGAAAGTCTGGTGCAACTCCAAATGTTTTTAATTCAAAATTTTTTTTGCAATAATAATTATTAATTAAATTTTAATTTTCTAATTACAAACGCTTGTATGCATGTATGGATGTTACATATGTCAATGTAGGTGAAAAGGAAGAGGAACCCCGCGGTATGGGCTTAAAAGCAAAAATTCACAATATGATTGCATAATGCATCTGGACTGGTTGCATAAAACTGTTTTGTGTTTTGAACATCTTTAAAAAGAATTCACTAATGCTGTTGAGGTAGATGCATTCTTGTTAAACCTATAGAAATTCTTTAAATACCTCACATTAGCAATGCCTTTACTGTAGAAATATTTATGGAGACCTTGACACTAGTGTTCCAGTGTAACCAAGTAACACACGCTGAAATGCATTTTAACGATCGTTTCTTACATTTTGTAAAAACTATAAACCATTTTTGTAAGCCCTAGCAAAGTGTTTTATTGAAAGAAAAGAAGAAGCCCTAGGTTTGTTTATTCAAGCTACTTTGAGTGAAACTATTACCACTATATT
>JAUZNK010090715.1:0-12515 GCA_035046665.1 Euphysa ruthae | reverse complement strand
ATATATTACTTGTTTTTTGGCAAGTCAAACTTGGTTGCAACTTTCTAAAAATAGCTACAAGAAATCACTTAAACCCTTATACAATTGTTTTTAGATATAAAAGACTAAATTGATTTAGAACGTATTTTCTCATTATGGTTTTTATAGGATCTTTGATCAAACTCTTCAGAAATCTAACTAAACTTACTTGAGGATCCAAGAGCTTTTCAGGTTCAGGTTTTAAAAAATAAACAACACCTGCCAAGGAACCAGGCAACGTAGCTCCACGTATAAGTAAGATAAACAACACAAAATAGGGAAATGTTGCAGTGAAATAAACCACCTAAAACATAACGTTCAATGATTATTCTTTAATTTGTTAAATTTAATTTAAAATGTTTTTAATTTGAACAAATTAAAAACGTTTCGACTTAAAAATAACATGGCAGAAGAGAAAGTTTTTAATTATTTTTATTCGAAGTTGAAAGTGAAAATAATTAAATCTGAATCTGATTCATTTTTAAAATATTGATAGAATTAGTTTTTTCTAGTAAAAACATAAAAAAAAATCAAGCATAAAAACTATGTAATATGCTGTTCTTTTTTATATCAGCATTTATTTTCTAGAAAAGAAAAGTTTTCCCGAAAATATACAGGGTGTTAGCTAGAAATTTTTAATTGAGTCTGTTAGGCCTTAATTGGAAAATTTCTCTTTACAGAGCATTGGGCTTTGGGGGTCTGCTCTGAAAGCCACCAATTGGGATTTTTTTTTTTGAAATACTGCTCTAGAATAGCATCAGATTACTTTAAAATTGTATAGATTTGGCATTTTTATAAATGATAAAACAACTTGTGTATTAATAATTAGATTAATTTTTTTTATTCCCTCGTATTTTACTAATCTTGTTTATTATCCCAGAGAACGTATTTTGTATATAAAAAAAGTTATTTTTTGAAGGTCTGGCAATGTTTTATATATAGTATCTTAAAGAATAAAGTTCTTGGATGGAAATTTGGTTACGATTCAATATTTTGGTAATAAAATCCTACGACATATTCCTACAAAGGTTTACCTTTCTCAAATCATCTATATGAAAATTAACAGAATAGCTAAGTAATTATTGCAGAAAAAGGGTTATTTTTTAAGGAAGCTAATTCTAAAATAAGTCAAACCTTAAATTTAGTACAAAACAAATTTTGATCCAGTTACATATATATCATATATCATTCATCTCAGTAAAATGCAGCCGCTTTTCTATCATGAGAACAGAGTTCACAAGTTAGGGGGATCAAAACCGTGATTTTTGAAAAAATAACTAAAACTGTTCTAAATTGTTTTCAATAACCGGCTGTCTTTTTGGTATTTCAATCAAACGTGCCATAAACTGTCTTGCTTTAGATTGCAAAAAGGTTATCCCTACTGAACATTATTGATTTGCATTTTTTTTTTCTTATTAATGATTTGAGGGGGTAAAAATGAGTTGTTTAGTAGTTAATTAACAGCTGAGTGTTAGAATAAAATTTGAATGGTGAAATTTTGTTGAACACATTGATACTATAATGTATTGATAACATAATGTGATGGTAGGATTTGTCAATTTTAATTTGTTTTTGCATGTATCTATGTCATAGGTACAGGTAAAAAGAAGTAAAATACCGCCTAGGGGGTAAAAAAGGTCAAAAATAAAAACTGTTGATCATTAAAATAAGTGTTCAAATATATTCTGCATGATTCTTTTGATACCATTAACATCATCTTCGTTTACTTCTTCGTTTAAGTTTAATTCATTTGGGTTTGTGCATTCTGTACCTTTGTATTCACCACAAGCTGCAAGGCAGTGTAAACCGATCGAACAACAAGAACTCCGATTTGTACTGTAGGGTTTCAGCTTGACAACTGTCAGTTGCATCTAATCATGTTCAGTCAATTTTTGGGAGCTGGTGACTAGAGGAAAGAAACTACCTTAAGGGGATTAATTATCGGTTAGTTATTTTCGCGAATCAGCCCTTTCTTGAAATTTCATGAGTACTTATTTTAGCAAATCAATCATTTAGACGGTTCTTTTTCCTGGAATAATGCCTATTTTTGGTGAATCTATAATCAAATATTTTGTGTGCACAAATTTTCACAAATCGGCTTTTTGTGAACTTTTCATGAAGATTTATTTTTACAAATCAGACCAAAATTCGCAACAATTAATTCTCGTGAAAAGATAGTATTAGACAGCATCTTTAAAACTAAATATTTACAAATAATTTAACTTCTAATGGGCTACAGATTTATCTTTTTTGCACCCTCAAAGATTTATGGGGTGTGGGGGGGGGAGGGGTGTGTGTTATTTTTTAGCAATCAATTTCTGGAACTTACACATGGTCTCTAATCATGAAATCTTACAAACAAATTGTTTAGCTTATCTTCAAAATGAATCAAAAAACCGAACAATAAAGTTCAAACGGTGACATCATTAAAGATAAAAAAATTATCTGCCATAAACTGTTTCACACCGTTTTCCTCAAAACGTTATTTTGCAAAACATATGAAAAACATCGATAATATTTATGGGAGGAGAGGTATAACCACGCGACTTTAGGGGGTACATGTACCTCCATATGAGCATCAAAATAAATAATAAAGATATAAAAAGTTAGTAGAAGAATAATGTCGCACATATCTCTAAAAGGATTTGTCTTAATATTTTTTAGAAAAAGTTATACATCTGATAACTGATCAGTCAGTCATGATTGGTGCCAACTGCCCATCTCGTATTTCCCATCCCCATTCCAGTGGATCCGTTTGCTTCCAGCAATGTGTGTGACGAAAGCACTTGCAAATACACACACAGAGAGTGAAATCATCATACAGCTCCTTAACCTGGTGGCAATCTTTCTGCTGCAACTGTTTCCTTGCAAGTGCCGTCATGTTTAAGTAACTTATGTATCTTAGCTTCGTTAAGTTAGCATCATGCTTTCCATTGTACAAAAGTACAAACAACTTTATTCCTGTATTTTCCACATCATTCTAATTCTCATTTTTTTCTCACAAAAACTGCGCATAGCTCTCTTGCTTTTTCGGATTCTTTGACAAGCTTCAGCAAGAAGATTGACTTCCCCTGCCCATAAACTGCAGATGTTGTATCACACCCGGAGAAAGCACGTATGACCAGCAGATACCAAGCAACTTATTAAGCGTAGTAATCGAGAGCTGCACATCAATATCCAATTGTAATTTCTGCTTGTTGTTTTCAAAAGGAATGATTCTGATACTTACCATTTCAGAGTTCATAAAGTACAGAAGCGTGATTTTGCTGTTTGCATCAGCAGTGTAAACTGTTACGTTTTTCTTTTCGCAAGCCACATCTAATGCTCGCAAAACAAACTGGGTATCTGCATCCTCAATTGCCATGATAAAACTGAATCCTTTGGCCTCAAGCGCTATTGCAAGATTACCTTCCAGGAACCTGCACATCTGGATACCTCTGTGATTGTGTCGTACATCAGAAGTGTTGATGATCTTTTGTAGACAAAACGTTTCCATAATTGCCAAACACCACAATGGGGTGGTTTCCATAGTGTGTTTTTATGTAGTCAACGTACAGGTGAATGACGTGTCGAAATGTAACAAAGGGTTGCCAAATGAAGCATAAAGAATTCCACCTCCATCAATTACATATTGTCGCTCTGTTTCCGAACCCATCTTACCTGATTTGAGGGGAAAAGAGCTTTTGGAAGAACAGCTTTGGTTGGCTTACGCATGAAATTGTCTTTGAATAATGAAGTAGGAACTGGGCCTCTTGCTTTCTGATTTGCTTTCTTTCTTTCTTTGTTTCCTTTTGCGATCTGTTTTAAGGTTTTCATGACAAACCATTCTGAGATCCAGCTCCAGACCAGATCATCTCCATAAAAGTACCGATGCTTCCAGCAAATGAAATGAGCCTGTGGAAACCACCCAACCGACACACTATGCCCAAAGATTTTGCAGTTATAATCTTCATACCTTTGATAAACAGGGGCTGGTCGAATGTGATAATTGGAGTACCAAGATATAACTTTTTGGCCAACTCCACAACATATAACAATGTCTAGTACATGCAAGTCTCATCTGATAGTTTCAGGTACAGTATTGGCAACATTGTCATTCTTTAAGTTGCATTGTGTGATCCCGTTTATACATTTTGTATGTATCCTGACCAGTTTGGTCGTAGAAAACTTGGGTTCATAAACATGGCGGCTGATTGCTACAGATCATCAACGATCAAGGTTGACGGTAACGTGTACGGCATTAATAAACTATAACAGTTTCTGAAATTACCTGATTCTAAGCCTGAGCTTGATGGGTGATTGTATGTTTTGATAGTAACTCCTGTTCCTAAAATCAACTTATCAGTTGGCAGAAGCTTGTTGGGTCACAGAAATACCTTTTTGTTTAGCAAATTTTGATGTGTTTGTTGTTTGCAGCCAAAATTGCCATGCCATGAAATGAAATGTAAATGTACCTTTACCTGCCAATGTGGCAATGTTATGGACAAAATTGTCAGCAATGAAGTGAGCAAAACTGTTCTCATCTAATACCTATTTTTTTAACCATTATTTTACTCACCAAGTTCACGTTTCTTCAATTGATAAAATCAGGTTTTTCTGTCTCCGTTTGTCTGTTTGTAATTTCTCGTCACTAACAATTTGTTGCAAAATTTTTCTCATTATATTCTATGATTTCAATTCTAAGATATACAAAACACAATTTGAATCGGAGAAAACACTGCTCAACAATATACACGTTCAAAAGAAAAACAGAATTTGGATGTTCAAATATAATATACAATATTTAAATGCAAAACATTTGATGGGATACAAAACCAGCAGAGTCATAAGTAAAAAAAGAAAACCTGAAATGTACTAAACACAAATTTAAAATCAAAACTTATAACTCTCAAATACCAGTTTTGTATCAAACAAGCAACTCGCAATGTTTGACAATTTTAGGGATTTTACTGCCTGAGAGGTATTTAACTGCTTTTTACCTGCACATATGACCCAGAGACATTCAAAAACAAATTAAAATTGACAAATCCTACAATCACCTTATGTTTATTATAAATGTGTTCAACAAAATTTCATCATTCGGATTTTATTCTAACACTCAACTGTTGATTAACTACTAAAACTCATTTTTACCTCCTGAAATTAATAAAAGGCAAAAAAAAAAATGCAAAAACTTAATATTGAGTAGGAATCAACCTTTTTGAAACCTAAAACAAGAAAATTTTGACTGAGGCTGCCCAAAAGACAAGCGATTTTTACCAACTTTCGCCATTTTGAAAAATCATGATTTTGACCAACAACTTCAACATCCTGTGAAATCTGTTCCCATCGTGGAAAATCAGTGAGATTTTACTAAGACGATCGAATAATAAATAAGTAACTGTGAACCAAAATTCACCTTGTACTTGTATTTTTTTAAGGTTAGACCCTACAGTGCCTAGACTATATATGTATTGCTATTTTGCAAAAGATTAAGTGTCTTTTTAAAGAAAATGGCCAGATAGAAGAAATAGGTATTATTTCATTGAAAAAGATTGAATATTTTTCTATTTTTATTTTTTCAAATTAATCTTAGATAAAATTATGCACAAAGTGATTTTTGTGAACTATGGGTTAGCAGTTTCGCTTTTTATAAATGGAACAATGTTAGAATATAGCATGATAAATTTAACATCCAAATTTATTTCATTTTTAATCTTTATTGAATTATATTAGTTTTATTCCATTCATATTCTCTGCTGCTTCTATTATTAAAGAAATGATCAAGAAGAAAGTTTACCTTTTAATTGCTTAGCTATGTGTACTTAAGCGGTCGAAAAAAGTAGCTGCATTAAAAAGATTTTGAAGAAAGAAGCTTATGCCTTTTATAACATCTAATCAGATTTTTTTTATTTGCACAGTAATTGGGATTTTTATTTTGAATTAGGAAGAATCCGTCAAGCGGACATTAACTGTGCTAACTTACACCCTGTTGCCATGCACAAATTTACAACTAACTTCCTTCTCAATAACTATTATTTGACATCCTTCCAAGCTTTAAAATTCTCTGAAAACATACATTTTCTGGTGAGGAAACAAATATTAGTTCTTCTTCACTCTGCACCATTTTGAAAATTATTTGCATTAATAACTATTAAAATTTGTGATTTAGTGAAAATAAAATCTTTTTTCTCCCAGTATGAAGATAATACCCTTAAGAGAGTTGCTAAAATCAGGTTAATGTTGATTTAAGTTTTGGATTAAATTCCAAATAATTTGATTACCAAAAAACCATGACTGGAACAACACTAAATAGGGACATTATCATCTAGTGCAGAAGAGCTTATTTGAGAAATTGCACCAGTCAACAAAACATGAAATCATACCTTTCCTACTGACTCAACACCTTTGAATATACAGAAATAAACAACAATCCATGAAAAAAGTAAACATAAACATAGCTCCCAGCGTATAACACCAGTATCACCGATTCCATTAGACTGACGAAAAACATAGTCACTAAAGAAATCATTAATATAATTTCATGATTACTTAATCCTTAAGTTTACATTTCTACATTTTATGGAATTAATAACAAAGTTTAAGCATAATCTTAACAATTTTCATTAACTTCTGTAAAAATTTAAAAAATCTCGTCGTTTTTAGGTCAAAAAATAGGCCCAGACCACTGTATAGCCCTTTTGTGTAAAGCAAAAAAATTCAATGAAAATATATCTATATTTTTTTTTTATTCATTTAAACATTTCAATCATGATAAAATTTCTCAAATTGAATTCTAATTGTCAATTTTTTAAATCAGCACAAATCGGTTGAAGCTTAGGTTTTTAATAACAAAATGTTTTTGTTTTTGAAGTCTGAGTCAGGGAAGTGAATTGTTTGGTAAAACTGTTTGAAGTCTGAGTCAGAGAAGTGAATTGTTTGGTAAAACTGTTTGAAAGGCAAAAACAATGTATCTTTACTTCATGAATTCTTCAGAAGGTAGAATAGGATTCTTTGGCTTTATATACTTGCATCCAACAATGGCTGTGGTTGTATTGACAACGGATGTTACAGTTGAATTTAAAACATTAGTAAAGTTGCTCGCTGTAGCATTGCTTAAAATAGGGACAAAATGTTTGGCACATGTTATTGACGTTGTTGAAATGTTTGTCAAAGGATCAACAGTTGTGCTATAAATATTACCATTATGCTTCGGAATACCCTCATAGCAATTTTCTGTATTAAATGAATGATCACACCCACGCCAAGGTACATCAGAACGAAAGGATTCAAATAAGTAGTAGAAGATCCATGCTATTATTGTATTATAATAACAAGATACAAGGAATGACATCATCAACATGGCATAACCAATACCTAAAAAAATTATTAAGATAAACAGCACAAAAGTAGTTTCTGCAGTACGCAAATGTCCAACATGCCCAAAAAACAAGTTCCTGAATGATTGTATTGTTTTAAAATTTAAAAAATGCACACATCTGCACATCAAAGTTTTTTTGTTTAGAAATTACACTCTAAGATACAATACATCAGGGCTCTCAAATTAGTAAACAAGACAAATTAGTAAACAAGACAAATTAAGAATGTTGATTATTCATCTTTTCAGCATATTTTTTATGTTTTGATTGCATCACAGATTCAGTTTAAAACTAATCTTTGCATATTATTCCGAATATACAATAAGTTTTGTTATTCATGATATAAATGTTAGTTTGATTGCAAATACCCGTTTGATATATAATACCAACTGCTTACTTGGCAAGAGGATAGTGGTTAGTCTAGTGAGACATTTCTCTTAAAAGCTAGTCACTGATAACAGAGCCCTGTTTCTATAATACTGGAGGTTGACGTAAGAGAATGCATCCAGCAGTAAAAACTTTGCTTTAAAACAGCAAGCTATTACAATAGTATGTACATGCTAGCATGTTAGTCTTACCAGAGAACGAACTAATTCGTAATCTCGATTTGTGAACTGGAAGTATTGCTATTTTGATTAAAAACAACATTAGATATAAATTTAAATGTAATATTACAACGTAACTGATTTTTTGTCATCTGTACCAAGTTTTAAATGAGTTATCTCTTCTTTATTCTCAAGGGCACGATGTCCGTAAAATAAAGAAGGAAAAGGAAGGGAAGAGGAAAGGAAGGAGAGGGATTAATCGTTTTTAGAAAGTTAATTCGATCCCTGCTAACAATAAATACTGATTTTCTTTAAAGTGTTTAGTGCAAAAGCAGATAATAATAATGATTTATTACAATGGTGATGATGGCAAACTAAGCCACTAATTAAAACTACCTGCAGCTAGTAGCACAAATTTACTAATTTTAAAACTTTACATGTTTTGAATAACCTTCCAGATGAGATAAAAAACAGAAAAAGCATTTTGACTTTCAAAAAGGAAGATTATGGCCTGGAGTGAATATTATGATGATGATCATGGTGGTGGTGTCGGCCAAGGATATAGTCTGGTTGAACAGCCAACAAAAAAAAAAAAAAAAGAAGCTCTATTAAAAATAAGACCACACATTTGTGTCGGATAAAAATTTTCAAAATAGGTTACATAAAAAATATTCAAAAATGATATTTTAAAATTTTAATCATGATTTATAATTAAAATTCCTTATATAAAAACTAAAAGCTTCATTAATAAAAAGTTTTTGGAAAAATTATATTGCATAAATTAAGTTTAAGATTATTTAAGTTAATTATCGCATAAATTAGTTCATTGCATAAAAATTCAGTCAAACAAATTAAGTTTTTATAAGCAAGTAATTTTGTCGGCTGGTTTAAAATATAAGTAGTTAACAATTTGCATGCCATTTCTGGAATACCTTGGGATTCTGATGTAATAAAAATATCCCAGTCCGGAAATATTTCAGGGTTTGTGCCCTTTTCAACTGGTAAATGACTTCTAATAAACTGGAAACCAATTTTATTGAATTCTCCATAAAATTTTGTTTAAAAAAAGTTTGGCAGTTCCGTAGATTTAGAAATGGTTCGGCTACTTGAAAACACTTGAAAAAAAAAAAAATTCTGCCAAAAAATCGAAATTTCACCAAACTCTATTTTCATTTGTTTCATTTGTTAGATATTTAAGGGTTTTCGTATTTTATTATGACATTGTCTGGAAATATACCACAGCTCAAATAACACATATTTATTTTAAACATTAGAATTTTGCTTATCTTCTCAACATTGAAATCAATTTTCAGACAGCACCTTTTTAAAAATATATTTTACTGTTTTTAAGCAATACTTAGGCATGACAATAAACATGATTGGCATTATTTAAATATGAGTGAATGAAATTAATCTGATTATTATTATAAAAGTTATTTAGTCGTTTATAAAAATCTCAAAACTATACAATTATAAAGTATTCTGAGGCTATTCTAGAGCAGTATTATTTTAAAAAACCCCATTGGTGGCCTTCAGAGCAGGATCACAAACTATGCTGCTCTGGTAGGAGAAATTTCCCAATTGAGGCCTAACGGCCTAACTAATTTCTAGAAAATCTACCAAAATTTTAAAAAAGGTAAAGAGTCTTATTTATCAACTCCATTTTGAAAAAATCCTTAAATTTACTCTAACACTTTTTTGAAGAAACCAAATGAAATAAAATAACAAGGATATTACCTTACCATTAGTTAATTCTGCACCCAGTTACAAAGTTGTAAAATTTCAAATTAATTAATTTTTTTAGATTTAATTGTTACAGAATAACTTTTCAAACGTACAAATTAACGTACAAACTTTGTCAGACAACCATAAATCATTTTAAATTAAGATATTTTGAAATAACTAGATTCCAAGCCCCATACTCTTATAATACACGTATGAAGATCAATATATTCAGTAACCCTAGCTATCTAGTATTTCATTAGATCATTCAATCAGAAATGCAATGAAAACAGAGAAATTGTAAATATAGTTTTATAATAATAAACACACATATATACACTCTACCGACGTTATTTTAATTCTGATAAAAGTATTCTAGAGCAAAAGGCCCTCGCAATTGTCAAGGTGTTGGCAAAAAATTGCACACGCAATTTCTGTCATCCATTTTTTTTTTGCTCAATGTTTTGAAAAGGAGCGGAACCGTTTTAAATCCACGGACTGCCAAACTTTTCGGAAACAAAAATTTTTTTTGTCAGACATTTTTTTCTCCCTAATGCTTTGAAACTTCCTCAGCAGCTGAACCATTTTTAAATCTAAACCGAAACAGAATTTTACAGGCAAGTCAATAAAATTTGTCTCCGGTCCATTAGAAGTTGTTTACCAGTCGAAAATCGCCTTCAAAGTAAAAGAAAGCAATATCTTAGACTGTGATATTTTTATTAGATTGAAATCCTGATCTTTCCTGGGAAAGTCACAAAAAGGATTTAAAAAAAAAAAAAAAAAAAAAAAAACTGCCAAGGTAAAACTGTTTTTGCCGAGGTGATATGCATATGCCATGACAATCTTTTGCCTAATTGCAAGGGCTGATAACATGTAATCAAAATAAAGTAATACACACACTAGAAATGTGAAACAAATCAGGAAAATACCCAAAAAAACATAAATAAAGAAAAAATCAATCATAACATCTTTCATATAGTTTTTAAATCTGACCTATTTTCAAATCAGTAAGTTCAAGTTAGTTTTAAGAAAAAAAGTTGTTTTCTACTTTTTTTTAAGCCTGTCTAAAAACGCATAGCGTGAATGTGCATGTGAGTCTCTCCGAGTCTAAGAATTAAGTGAAGATGTTAACTCTTATTTAGTAATACTAAAAATGACAGAGAGGTGACTTGATAGTAACTTCTTATGAAATTTTTTCTGTAACAAGAAAAGAGGTGATAAAAAATAATAATTATTGTCTCTTAATATATAAATAACACAAGGTACGAGATAAACTATTTGAAGACAGTGTTAGGCTCTTCAGTGTGAGTATATAAAAGAAAAAAATATATACCCTGAAATAATGGAGAAACAGCTTTCCAGCAACTAATAGGACCCAAACCAATATACTGACTCAGCGAAAGCTCCATGAAGAACAAAGGAATACCACATATTAGCAAGAAGATAAAATACGGAACCAAGAAAGCACCTAAACATTAAGAAATAATTCTATAAAGTAATATGTATTATATCATTTATAATCTGGATATTATGATTATACACATATGCATACATGCATGCACGCACGCATGCACACACACACACACACATATATAATATATATATATATATATATACCTATATATAGGGGGGGACTAGGAGCGTTTAGACTCCGGTCCTGGCGTGACTGCACGGCCTCGTCGCGCCTCCCAGCTGATTTTTTATGAGACGCCCTTGTGGTCTATGCTGGTGCCCTCCAGCGCTCCCAGGTGCAACATCCTGCACTCGAAAGGGGATTCCCAGGTGCAACATACTGCACTCAGAGGGGGATTCCTAGGTGCAACATACTGTACTCGGAGAGGGATTTTCAGGTGCAACATACTGCACTTTGAGGGGGAGCCTTTATACTCCGGTCCTCGCGCGCCCACCTGGCCATATTGTGTCACCCAGCTTTTTTTTCGCGACGCCCTTGGGGTCTACGCCAGTGGCCCCCAAACCCCGCCTGCATCCCAGACTCCCGTGAAGAATGCATGGCTCCCAAGGCTAGTTGCAGAATTCTCGCCCTGAAAAATTTTAGGGGGTCAAGTCAAAAGTGAACCAGGGATTACTGGGGCACCGGGCCCCAAGGGGCAGCCCACACCCTGGTTGTCCCAGGCCTGGCCGACGGCACCCACTTCAGTGGCACCCACACGGCTCCAATTAGGCCCCTAGCTTCACGAATTGTGGCAGCAGCGAGGCTCCAGCAATGGGGTTTATGCGCCAACCCCCTAGGGCATCGCCAGACAGTCAGGCTGCAGTATCGGGGGGATTCCCAGGTGCAACATACTGCACTCCAAGGCAGGTCTAGTAAAATAGACTTGGCGCAGTGGGCTGTGATAGCTCATACGTTGGTGGAGAAACTTCACAGAGTCTGTGAAGCTCTAAGGTGAGCTTCCAGCCCAGATTTTTCGTATGAAGGACTGGCAGGCCTCTTTCCGGCCTCTGGCGACCAATTCCATCTTGGTCGCCTCGTCGAGCTCCAGTCTTTTTTCTTCGCCCCAAGGCGTAGTTCCTCCTTCTGTTCGTGGTACTTCCTCACCTCATTTACTACAGTCTGAAACTTGTCCTGACTTATAGCGCCGTCTTCAAGCGCTGTACTGACCAGGTTGATGACGGAATTGAGCTTGCTCTCAGCGAGCACGCGGATCTAGTTGTGTTTTTGAGCCTTGGCCCGGAGTCGGCGTGTGGCAACCGTGGTTCCAGCACTCGCAAGGCCACAGCCGGCAGCAACACCCAGAATAATGGGGACTGCCGTCGCGGCGACGATGGTTGCGAGAAGACCCGTCCCAACTCCGCCCAATATAACCCCAGTTGCAGAGGCCCCAACATCAAGGATATTTAACGAGCGGGGATA
>JAUZNK010090693.1:0-12516 GCA_035046665.1 Euphysa ruthae | reverse complement strand
TATATACACTTGTATATATATATATATATATATATGTTCAAACCTTTTCATTTTTTGTTGTTTATTATATATTTCCATTTGAAGTTTACTTGTACTCTACTTTTACATTGAATGAATCAACAAGTAGAGCTGGAACTTGCATTATTTGTATTTTGTATTATTGGAAATTATTGGAAACTGTTTGAGAACAAATTCTGTTACAATATTCTGTATGAATAATTAAATTTGATATACTTATTAAACTTTCAGGCATGTTGCATCTATTAGAAAAGATTCTTGTTGCATTTGATAAAAAGCGACTGTTACTTGGAAATGAAAATCACACACGACAAGTTCAAAAAAGCATACCTGAAATAGTTCATGCTGTTGACCCACCTCCTGCTTATTCTGAGTAATTGCTGTCTTGAAACTTTTTCTTCTTTCGTTGAATAATTTTAGCTGATATTGGATTTCAAAACCTCCGGTGAAGATCACAAAGACATCTTGGGAAGATCTCCCTTGAAGCTTTTGTTTGTTTGTTATATTTTTCTCACCACTGGTTACTTGATATTTCTTTGGGTTTCATTACTTTTCTGAAAGTTTTTGTACATAATGAAAAGTGAGGTTCTTTTCCCTCTTTTTTTTTGTCCAAATATCATTATTTTGGCCAAGAATAATATTATTTCCAAAATTTTTTTTTTTTTTTTTTTCAAATTTTGTATACCATGGAGGAAATTTTTAAACTATATTATAAATACCTGTGGAAAATGATTGTTCATAGAGGCTGGTCTTTTGCCATTGACGGCAAATCCGCTATTTTCTAATTTTCTACAATAAAAGAACCTGATTCCTGTATTACTATAAGTAAGTATTTATTAGAAAGGGAACCCAACAATAAAAGAGATTCTGCCCAAGGGGATATTAATAAAGATTTACAATGGTGATGATGATGGGCGACAGGCTCCTCTACTATCGTAAATATATGAAGTTTTGTCCAAAAATGATAATTTTCTTCAGACATTCCCATTTTTCTGAAATAAAGTCGATCATAAGGGGAATTTTTTGAAATCTGGCCATTTTTATTTCGTAATTTTGTATGAGGCAATATTTTGACCTCTATTTATGGGTAATGCTGGATGTTTTGCTTCATCCATATGAAAAAATTGTAGTTGTAAATAAATAAATAAAAATGTAAATACATATAAAATCTTTTTATTCTACTTATTTTTTAAAAGGTGTAAATTCTACTTCTGTAAGCTCTGGTTGTTATTCTGATTCATTTATAAAATTTTGAAATTCACCTATGTAAGTTTGTCAAAGGTATATGCCCAAAATATTTGTTGACCAAATCGTGTTTTTTAATTTAAAGTTATTTTTTGATTCTGATGATAGATAGCATTTAGATGTTAAAAAAAATATTTCTGGTAATTGTATCAGCCAGTTTTAAAAATTTGCTGCGTCTGAGGCCTACGCCAAAAACGGATTAAATTCACGTTTTTTATTTATTGTTTTTCGAGAAAGAGAGAATCAGAAAAGTTTCATTTTTATTTGAGCATTACGTAGTAACTTAGATCATTTTAGCATACTTACTGCCCTGAAAGGTCAGCAGAACAAATTTTTAAATGACAAATAATACCTTTTATTGTCAAAGTATTTTCCAGGAGTCCATTCGTGATAAATTTTTTGTTTCTCAAAATAGTTTTGTCATTTTTCTCAAGATTGGGCTGATGTATATTTACATTGATCTAAAATTATTGTCATATTCCAGTTTACAAGTTTTCTATGCAAAATTTCATATTTTATGGTTAATCACTATTGGGCATAGGATTATTTGCAGAGTGAAATGGATAGAGAGGACATCACTTGAATCATATGGACATGTACCAAATATTTTCATTATCAGTCCAGTTTAACGCCAAGGCAAAAATATTAGATCGCATATACATGTTGAAAATTTTTTGAGAGAAAATGGTTTTTATTTCATCAAAAAAAGTTCCAGCAGTAAATTTAAAGAAATTTAGAGTTTATAAAAGTAGCATTGAGATTTCAGCTTTTTTGGGTGACAATATACGGTAATCATCCATAATTAATTAATTCGTCATTCCGTAATTATTAAATCACAATTCTGCTGGAATCTTTTTTGGTGTTTGAAAATGTTATTTTATGTTAATTATTTTTACATTTTGGTCATTTTTAATGTTATCAGGCTCAGTTCCCAGTACCTTAAATGTTTGTTCCCAGTACTTTAAACATTAGTTCCCAGTACCTTAAATTTTTGTTCCCAGTACTTTAAACTTAGTTCCCAGTACCTTTAACATTGTCATTTTAGGTCTAAAAGCAACACCTTTGAAATTTCTTTGAAATCTGTTTTTCCTTCTTATTAAAATTTTGCATGAAGTTAAACGGTTGTGTAGAGGTCATCCTTTACTTAACTCTCGCTGTCTGGGCCTCATTTCTGCGGGAGTTGTCAAATTTGGTCGAAAATGAAAATTCTTAAAATTTTTCTTGAAACCCATTCATTCATCCATTCATTACTTTTTTATTTTCAAATTTAAAAATAAAGCTGGATGGTTAAATTCACCCAAAAATTGCTTGTCCAATTGCTTGTCCAAGGCCCCAAGACAATTTAATTTTAAACCTAAAAGCAAAAATTTTCAAATTAATTTTTAATCTATTTTTTTTTTTTTAAATTTTGCAAGTTGAAAGTCTTTAGATGGCCAAATATGAATCCAAATGGACACCTATAGAAAAATCTCGTTTAGTTGGCATTCGGCCCAATTATGTTTTTCATCAAAAATAGTAGTTTTGAATCAAGTTGAAAGATAATAGAGAGTATTTATTTACTCAAATAGCCACCTGTTAGAGCATTTCATTTTCTAGTTTTTTTTTGCTTACAGGACCCAAATATGGTAATTTTGAATCTAAAAGCATTATTTTTGTATAATTGTGTTAATTTATTTTTTACTCTTCTTTGAAGGAATGTAGAAAGTAATTTCTACAGCACAAGCAACCTCTCGGAATATCTATTTTATACAAGGAATTGTGTTTCGATTCTGCTGAAGTTTACCTTGCTGAATATTAGCTATATAGAAAAAATTCATCAGGATCTGCGTCTTTGATGAAGTCAGATTTTGTGCAAAAATGATATTTTTGCATTTTTCTTGAGAATCAAGTTCCTTTCTTTTCATAAATTTTTTGTTAATCTTTAATTTTTTTTGAGAATGAGAATCTGAAAGTTTAATTTAAGACAAGTCCATTAGTTTCTAAGTACTTGCTGTTTGATGGTTCAGTCAGTTGGTAAAAATTTGTAACTTAGGAGATGATATAGAAATATTAACCATAAGCAGTTAATATTGCTCATATTCTTTCATATATTTTCCAGGCTGAAGATCGTTTTCTGTATAGCAGTTGTTCTACAAATTTGTGAATTATTGATTTAACTTGTATTTACCATTCAAGTTTTTACCATAATGAGCATAATGTTTTACATCCAGACTATGTAAGAATATGTAAGACGTACCATCATAGATGAGAGTCCATCAGAAAAAAATCCAAAATGATGGAATTGATAGAAATGTTTAAAATGTATTATACGTAATTATCTTTTCAAATTTATTTAGTTTATAAGAAAAAAATCAAAAAAATGTCAAAATGTCAATGAGTTTTAAAAATGATGCTGTTTCAAGAAAAGCAAAGAAAGCTTCCTCACAGGTATGTTTCTTATATTTTGAACTCAAAGTTTTTTTGGACTGATTGTTGATAAAGTCTTTTGAATTGATCTATGTCTATCAACAGTCTGTCAGTGATTCTTTATCTCAGTAAAAAAATTTGAGCCATTTTATTTTACTGTGACTTTATCATTGACAAATAATAACATGGTATTGCCCCAATATTTAATCGCAAACTGCTTTATATAAACTAAGTAATGGTGGCATACTTAGAATCTGTTCTGCTCTTAGTTGCCGTTTTTGTCCCATATATTTAATAGAGAATCGGCCTGTGTATGCTGATTTAATATAAGTATTCTTTGGTACAAACTATAGGCAGCATTTTACTAATCTCATTCCAACACTCATCAATTTGGTGGAATTGAGCTTTCGGAGATCAGTTATAATCTCTGGTTCATCACAGTTGAGATGAATTCAGTGATCCTCTCTTCCCTTCCACCTTTGTCGATAGAACTGGCACTGTACATATCTGTTAAATATTAGATTTTAGCTGCATTTTTCGATGAAATTCATCTCTTGTTTTTACGGCAGCTCTAACAACTTTGCTATCATTTATATCCTCCGGAATTTTTTACACAAAGTTTATTTTTCCATCATTACCTCCAAATTTATATATAATCATTGATATGTGTTGCTTACCCTTATAGTTGATAGCCACTTTCTTCTTTTAAACATGTCATCTAATTCCATTGTTGCTATGGGTTAGTAATACTCGCGTTAAGAACCTTTTAATATTTGGTATTGCAAGGTTACTTTTCCAGCTAGAATGCTTTCAATTTTCACGTGCTTGCTTTTTATGGATCACACTCATTTGTTCCGTATTTCTGGTCATCTTTTTGCTCATTTCATCCAATGAACGAGCCAGTTGGCTGGTATCGTTCTTTAAGGGTCCAAAACCTTTTCTTGACATCCACACTTTCATGAAATGAGTGAAGTTTTAAATAGTTTCTTTTATTGTTTCGTTGTTTAGTTATGGTTTTGCAATTTTTTTTCGCTCGGTATTGTTGTAATCTGCAAATTTAGAAAACAGATAAGGTATTTTTGCTGAACGGTGATGTTACTTGCCATAAAGTTTTGTTCAGGCATTTCATAAAAAGATGTTGCGAATATTTGAGACTCATGTTTTGTCCATTTAAAGTTTTGTTGTTCACATGAAGATAGTAAATTATTGAGCATTTTTTTTTTTTAGAGGGTGTTTTATAGCCTTCTGATAAAATTTGGCTCTTGTTATTTCCATTAAACGAGAAAAGGCATTATTTTATTTGGGAGTAACAATAACATTTTTTTCACAATTTTAATCTGAGCTAGTTGCATTGAAACATTGAGCAAACAGATACGGATGCATTGCTAAGGTTACTAAACGTTGTTCAGGCATTTTCAGGTTTGAGTGGAATACAGAAACCTAAAGTAGAGAAAATGTAAAAATAATGATGATTGAATGAGTTAAATTTTTGTATTATAATATTCAAAATCGTAGTCATTTTTATATTATTAGTTTTTAAAACTATCCATATTCTCCACTACAGACATTTACAGCTAGTTCCTTTTCATGATGTGTGATTCGAGTTTAACTGTCACCATTCCCCACATGCAGCACTGGGACAATTTTTTGAAATTCGGAGAATACCTAGAGGACGGCAAGATATTTTTAAACTTTGTAATACACAACAGAAATAAGTGTCTTTATTATTGTTTTTAAAAAACTTCCTGAATGCATAATTTTATCCATATACAAATCGTCAGTAACAAATAACATTTTGAGGAAGACCAAGTAATAGTGTGTATATGATATAAACAACCTCTTTGTGGAAATGTTTTCCATTTAATCTTATATTTAGGTTAAATTTTCTGCAAGCATCACTTTCACTTAAACAGATCTAAAAGCACTTGAAATATTTAGTTTTAAATCTTTTGCAATAAAGAACTTGTTTTAATAAAAGAATAAAACACAACTGTGTAGTTTACCAGAAAACGTTATTTATGCTTTAAAATAACAAGAGGTCAAAGTACTATACTATAATATGCTTGTCATATTGTGACTTTTGTGCGTTATGTGTACACTTCCATAAAGAAGAAAACTTTATAATACCTTAAATGTACTAAAATTACATAAACAAAAATGAGACGAGGTATAAGAATTAATAATTATTGAGTGCTACTCAGGGATATTTTGGGGTTATATCGTTATTAAAGAAATCTTTAAAGAGTCCCGAATGGTGTTATTAACCTCTAGTTGGGTCCCAAGTATCGTTTATTAAATGAACTTCTAGTGGAGTCCCAAGTATGCTATTAAATAAACCTTTAAATGAGCCCCAAGTAGCATTATAAAATAAACTTTTAGTGGAGTCCCTACTATTTTTATTAAATAAAATTCCTGTGGAGTCCTGAGTATAGTTATTAAATATACCTTTATTAAATAAACAGTTGTCAAACTGCACATGCTAATACCACTGACAAGAACATTTTTGTTGCAGTGCAATTCGCATGTGCAAATACTGTTTATTTGTGCGATGAACATCTCGTCCTTTTATTCACAAAATGGACTGTATAAATATTTGAAAACGTAAAATTTTCCTCTAAACTTTGTTTGACACTGATAATGTGTATATGAATTAAATTATGTATTCAGGCAATTTAAAGTCAAAGAATAAATTTAAAGAATTTTTTCTGCAATGTATTACAAAGTTAAATAATATGCACAGAGACAGCAATTATATAAAGGTGGTAGGCTTATAATGTCCTGCCCAGGGGATGGTAATGGTTAAATTGATTCCGACATAAAGCAGTCTATTATCATGGGTCGCATTATTAGTAGAGTATTAAATGCCAAGTTGTTATGGGGTTGGCCAAAGTCGTTTCGGATATATGAGATCTAAAAGCAAAGCAATGATTTATTAGCATTACAATAAAACTCTAGTCATATTTTTTTTACATAAACTACAACGTCGGAGGAGAAAAAAAAATTAACAGCAAATATGGCATGAAATGGAATGGAATGAAAGCAAGGTTTTATTTTTTCTGTTCATATTTCTATGGTTTATAGTTGTTTCTTATTTATCGATCTTGATCTAAAAACAAGTATTTAAATAAAGAGCACACTTTTTAAACCTTTTTTATAATTTTAAAACAAAATTTTATCATTTTCAATTTTTTTCATCAATTTTGCTCAAAAGAAGGTTGTTCAGATCCGTAAAACACCAAATCAAAATAGTTTTGCTTGACCAAAATGTTGGCGGTAATATTAATTGAGACTTATCTATCTAGGAGCCTTAACTTAAAGAAAATTCCTATGTTCTAATAAATAACAGATAAGAAGTATTTTAAAAACTGTGAAATAAATAATAAACTACAACAAGGACATTTTGTTATGCCAAAAGTTATATTAGAAGATTTTTGTTTTTATGAGACCATCATATAATAGAGCATTGATGTATTAGAAATTAATTATCACGGCATTAAAATTTCTTTGAATACTCCTTTAAAATGTAAACATTAGCATCATATTGCTCACATGACAATGTTTTTTTCTCTAAACCGTAAAACACTTGAAATTATTTTTCTTCAGCTTAAAATATGATAAAACTTTTAAATATATATTAACAGTCGTTAAATCTCTGCCTTTAAACAAGTGATAGTAGAGCATCAAGTGTTGTTATTTATATTTCTAGAAAAGCCCTAAGGTTACCAGGAAAGCTCCATTCATTCCACCTCCTGGAAGAACCAGCTCTAGAATAAAGCCGCTATCATGGGAGGTTAGTTACTATTACAAATTCTGATGGCTGATATCTTGAATGAAAGTAAGAATATATATTTTTTTAAAAACTTAATTAAATTCAAATTTTTATAAATATTTGAATTTCAAAATATTCTTTCTTGTCTCCTTACTCTTAGGAAACTGCTGGGAATTCAATTTTGTTTTTTTTTTTTATTTACACTAGAGCATTCAGGTAAAATTATTTAATTTCTAGTCAATCTGATTGTAATTTTTTTCATCTTGTTGCCAGGTTTTTTTTGTATAGTAAAAGAAACATCTCGCAGTTTTCTCTGCAGGAGAATCAGTATTTAAATTTTATTTTATTTAAGTTTTAATTAATACCAAGGTGCATTAAATCCATAATGATATCAAAATCTTGTTTGAAAATCCAAGAACAGTTTATTCATAGTAATTTTTCTCTATCGACTGCTAAAAATTTGAAAAAAGCAATTAAATACACTGCCAGTAGAAATTTATATGCATAAAATATGGTAGTGCCATCAACTTTTGGTCATTCATTATAACAGCTTCACTATGAGATGTAATATTTTATTATGAAAGCCGATAGAGGCCTTTAATACCTACGTGAGAGTATACCATTCGACTATGTATCAAATATTGCTGCCATCTTTGGGCCGGAGCTTCTACTGTATGTCTACATATTCTTGACTGAATTCAGGAACTTTTGATGGTTTTGATCTTGGTTCAGATCTTCAATCATTTTCCTTTTACAGAAATTTAGCCTCTTTGTCATTGTTCTGTAAGTATTTCCATGTTCACTGTTCTAATGATTTGAAAGAATTAACACCTTCACTTAAGACTTTCTCAAGGACCAAAAAGTTTTCATCTCATCCTTTAATGATGCAGATCCCTAAATTACACAAAAGCTTTTATTCATCAAGTACCTTCCTATGTACTGCTCGCTTGTAGAACTCTTTACCTTATAATTACTTTCCTTCAGATTGACTTTATATTATTATATTTATTATTTATTTATTTTAGCTTTCTGCTTTTAAAAAAAAAAAATCTGTATTGTGTCACGTAGGTAATAAAATTTTTAAAGTCAAACCTCAACGGTTAGATTCTCCTTTCCTAACTAAATTCATTGTTTAGACTTTTTTTTACATTTTTATTATAAACGATTTATGTTTTTTCGTATCAATTGTGAAGAATTATTTCTTCCATCACAAAAATTAAAACAAAAGCAAAGTTTGGTGTTTTTTGATTCTCTATATCTTATAGATATACTAGGAGTTTACCTACTAAAGTTCATCTCATTTTCAGGTCATGATATTTCTTGGGGGAATAATAATGATATTCAAACAGTAAAGTAGACAAAATAGAAATTTAAAGAGAATTGATTGTTATATTTTAGGAGTTTTACGGAATTCATTGAGCTACATTTACACAGGGAAAAAAATTCAAGTTAAAATCTGGGCAAATGCATGGACATACATGCAGCTATAACTCAGTAGTATTGGGAAATGAACACTTGGTTTTAAACCTAACCTATTTTATAGCAAATGTTCATTTCATTACCTTTGCTAGAAGAATTTATGATATGCTTATTCTTTTAGAGTAAATCTCACATACTAGAGATTAATGCAAATCCAAAGCAAAATAAATCTCACACTATGCATGTTGATGACTTGTCCACCACTGAAGTAAGTTCCTTGTTTTTAACTTCTCTTAGCGCAAGTTTCATAACTGCGTGTGTAGTAATAATAAATTTTACATTATACTTATGAAGCTTGACCGAATTTGAAATTCCTTTATAGACTTATGAGACTGCAGATGGTATTGAAATTATTAATTCTTTTTTCTACAGGATGAAGATTTCAGGGAAGGCAGACATGAATATGACAAAAATATCAACCGATTGCTTGATGAGGTTGGGTTTTTATTTGCAACTTTTTATGCTGAAAATAAATGTACTTTCAATATTAACTGACAATAAATCTTTGACTTTCATTAGATTCTTTTTGTAATCTCTTCGTAACCCACTCTCAAGTATTAAAGAAATACTATATTTTGAATTAAATTTTGATATAAGATTATTGTTAAAAGTTTTCATAAAAAATGTTGAAATATGAAGTGTCATTATTCGATATAAATCAATGACATGAACCTAAAAAACCTAAAATAGGAAAAAAAGAAAGTTTGTATTTTTGTCCAAAAATAAAAAAATTTGTCCAAAAATAATTTTTAGAAATTTAAAAGGAATAGCATTTAAAAGTAGAGATAAATCACAATAAATTTAAATTTGTTTAAAAATATAATGTGAAAAATGCATGGTGGCTAGCTATAGATCTCATTTTATAAGTATTTATTTTTATTGAAATAATGGCAGCAATATTCTAATGGTGTAATTATTAGACACACCACTTATTAACAAACTAGGTATGCATTATTATTCAAGTCAAAGTAAACTTTGTTGTTGTATTTTTTTGTTTGTTACAATAATTTGTAAAATGCAATGTTGTTATAGGCAACAGGTCAATTCAGCAAAGTCCTAGTATTAGAGGTCGCATACAGGTACTGTATGTAACTTGATATTTGACCAAGTTGTTTTTACTGCCCGGATGTCCTTCATTTCAACAAACCCCTGGGGGGAAACCAACTCTATTCAATCAAAAAGCCACTTAGAGCAATTTTGCAGTCGTCTCATATAACATGTGTAGCAATATTGTAGCTATTGAGAGTGAAAAGACATTTGCAGTTACTCTAGCCAAAATATAAGTTGATGTACACAATTAAAATTAATGTACAACAATCTCCGTTTTGGCAGTGTAGTTTAAATTTATGTATAATACTTAGTTTTTTTTGTTAAATTACAAGTCATATTTTACTTTGCAAATTTTTCAAGCTGATATTTATTTTTATCAAGTATCAGATTAATTTTAAAGTTTTAATTTTCTTTTGTAGTGATTTTGTGTTTATTCTTTGGATAGGTATCACTTGGGTGCGAAAGGAAATCTGCAGAACAACTTCAAGCTTCTCGAAGACTTATAGAAGATCAAGAGGAAGAGATAAAAGTAATAAACCTTTGCGTGTCTTTGGCAAAATTTTAATTTACAAGCTATAGACTGGCCATTTTTAAGGACAAAAAAATGGGTTAATATGTGATTATAGTCATATTATTGACCCAATATTATTGAAAAAATCTTTGAGTACCAAAAAAAATCTGTCATATTAGAAGCTCTCTATGGTGTATTGTTTTCTTTTCCTTACTTTTGATTCCTTATGTTCGTAATTCAACAAATTTTGCAATTATTTTCACTAACAAATCATTTTTGTGTTATTTTTGTACGTTGTCACGATGAAATGCTGTTATATAAGTCAATCTTTGTTAAATCAGTGAATGCACAACATTGAATTTTGAGCATGAAGTTATTGGACCTGATTGAGACTATGTCCATATGTACTTCTGTGTCAAAAAATCTTTCTTGTTTTCTCTTAGGCCTACATATTTTTTGGCCTAAATATTTTTTGGCCATTTTGATTTTTAAATATTTTTTTTAAAGGCTTATGACATGCCAAATTCTTGATTTTTTGACTCTTGCCAGCGAAATCCTTTGAATTCACGTTTTCCCCATCTTTTCTCCAAAACTGCTCAATATTTTTTTTTCTGAAATTTTGGCTTCTAAAATTTCATCATAAAATGTCATAAAAGCAACATTTGCTCTTTTTGAATTTTTCAAATTTTGCATTTTTGTGTAAAATTGAAGGATAGGAATAAAAGGTAAAAAGCAAGAAATAATAAAAAAAATATATTTACGTCAAAGCTTTTCACTTTTGCTCTTCAGAATGTAATAATTCCTTTACATAAAAATCTGACGTTTTTTTATTTATATATAAACATGATAATTGGATAATTGCTTATTTATAATTGTTGCTAAGTTATTTATTTATTTATTTATTATTTGAAGTGTCGAAACCTTTGCTCTGGAAATGATTTCCAGGCGGTTACCATCAAAATTTAGATAATTTGACCACTTTGAATACTTCTTTACATTGCTAAATATTTTAAACCCCTTGATAAAATATACATTAGAAAAATCAATTAATCAGAATGAAAATAGCGCAAGTAACTTTCCAAGTATTGAGTTTCTTAGATATTAAAGTAATCTTACAAAAAAAAAAATATTTGAAACAGATATATTCTACAAGGAAACTGACGCACACGATTATTTGCCCTACAATAGTTCCCACCCTCATATTTGTAAGAACAATGTTCCCTTCAACTTGGCTAAAAGGATTATAATCTTTGCATCTGATGACCAAAAAGTTGAAATCAGATTGAAAGAATTAAAAGTATGGCTTAAAAACTGTCTTTATCATGACATCGTTATAGATTGAGCTAAACTTTAAGGACCAGCCCATTTTAAAGACAAATCCAACAATTTACCTTTTGTCACCACTTCCCATGAAAAAATTAAAAGCAAATCATTAGTTAGAAATATTCGCTCTAAAATTCAAAATGTTCAGACTAACCATTTAAAACAAATCTACACAGCAACGCTGTTGTCTTTCTCAGAGACAACTGAAAAACTTATTGCGCCTTCCAGCAAAAGCCAAATTTTGATCCGTTTTCCCTGTTATAGAAAATGATATTTAAATGCAATTGTAAACGATGTAAAATATAAAATATATAGATGAATGCAAACAATTTACATTATTTAATAAGTTAGTATGGGAAATCCAGTCCCATATCACATGTCCTAAACAAAGTATAATACTTAAAATCTAATATGTGCAAACATCAAACTACATACATTGGTAAAACTATTGGTGATAATGTTATTAGTTACAAATCAAGGATGAACCAACACATTCATGAGTAGAAATGGTGAATCCTCATGTTTATTCCCTCAACACCTCTTTCAATGTGGTACGTAAAATAATTGTTTAACTGAACCATTTTTCAAAGCTAATATCATGTTAATTTTAAAAGACAATAACAACTGCCTGGAATTTTTTAAAAATCATTTCCAGAGTAATCTTTTCCAGAATATAAATAATTTATATATGTATAAGTTAAGTTATATATAAATA
>JAUZNK010090682.1:0-12517 GCA_035046665.1 Euphysa ruthae | reverse complement strand
GATATAATATTTAATTTTATATAATATTTATGCGCTCATGGATTTGAGTGATAATATTTGTGGTGTTTCCCATTTATTGTGGGATATTTCCAATTTTGATATATATATATATATATATAATATATGTTTGATTAATTTTTATATAATTCAACAATTATTTTTTCAGTACTCGCAGGACATAACCCAATTAGATCATAAAATAGATCATGTCTAAGCTATTGGAAGGCGCCTATATAAACGTTTACATTAATAGTTAAAGTAAACAAAAACAAGATTCATTATTTTACGCTGCTTATGACATGCCAAATCAATTTCCTCATTTTATTCATGGTTATGAAGAATTTTAACTTCTAAGCTTTCGCCGTCAGCAGTAAGTCCAACAGATATAAAGAACTTGCAGTCCTGCTCTAAGGTCCTACACTGTAGGTAACAATGTAACCTTAAATTTAATAATCATATTTACAATCTAAGATTGCGGGACAACAACCTTCACGCGAGGATGCAAATTTTCATGTGGACATATTGTCGGGGATGACGTAAACTCAAAATTTTCGCGTGGAAAATTTTCGCAGATGCTTGTAAATATAGCCAAAAAAATTTCTGAACACATCAAACGTTTAAATTACAGAAAAAATAACCAGTTAAGTCGAATCTCGGATAACTCGAACATTCGTTATCTTAAAACATATTTTCCCAAACTGTATATCATTATCAGGACTCCACTTGTTGTGTTTTTTTAAGTTATGTTTTTCTTTTTGCGTCTATTTCTTTGTGTTTGAGCATGGCTTAAAAAAAATAGTCTACATAATATATTATAAAATCATTTACATATATTATAAGAAAAATCGAAGGCAACCATGGCATGTTCTTTCGTCACAGTAACTATAGGAAATATAAGTTATTTTAACGTGGTCCTATACATAAAAAATTATAAATTTTTTCATATTTTCCAAATAAAATTTTTCAGTTACTTTCGACTATGTAGAAAATGTCGGTGTAGTTTGTTTTTCTAAAAAGAAATTGACTTATTTTGAAATATAAACAAGGTGGTAATAATTCACCATATGCTTTTGAGACATAGCTAAACGGTAAATTTAGTTGGAAAGGAGACATTTCTTACCTCTTTAGATATAGTTCGTAGACCTAATAAATATAGATAATAATTCTAATTTTTTTCTTTTTTTTTTTTAACTGTGCTTTGGCTTTATCTGTTTTGCGTGTGATGTATAATGGGACCACAATAGAAATATTGTTTTGACAAAAAATTTTTGTGCCTATTCTTACCACCATTTGTTTTTATCTTAGTATTCTTTTATTTTATTTTTTTCTGTTGTCTTGTAATTTTCATAGCTAATGTATATTTGTTTGTGAAATAACTAACTATAGCATAAGACAGGTATTTAAAATGTTTTCAGAACCTACCTAGTTGATAAAATCTAAATCTACAAGAGAAGAAGTGTGTAATTCTTCAATTTTTACAAGCTTAAAATTTATCTATTTAAACTTTGAGAGCAATAGCGTTGGTCTGCAAAGAATTCTGCTGACCTTCCGTTCAGAGAAGGTTTGTTAAAGGGATCCCAAGGTCAAAATACAAGCAGGGCTCATATCGAAGAACTCTAGGCTAGAGTACACTCTCATCAGAACGTGTGCATCACAACTATGCTATGGATATCTTAGATAAAAACAGTTTCATAACTTTTTATTGATTAGAGATATTGATATCAAATTAAGTCCCAATATAAGAGTAATTTTGTAAATGCATATATCTGTGTTACGTGGCTAGTTCCAGGCTCCTTATTATTTTTAATTAAAACAACCGTAGCTTAGCAACGATTCACCGAGTTTCATATATAACCAAAAAGGGCCTGGAACTATCTACGCATTACTATTTCCAATGCTATCATTATTGGGACTTACTTTTATTAGTTGTTAACAATTTCTCTATTGAATAAAATGTTGTTGGACTTCATTTTATCGAAAATATTCATAGCATAGTTGTGGTGTCACAAATTAGCTTTCAAATTAAAGCGTACTGGACTCTAGCCCAGAGATTGTAATATCTTTCAAAAACAGTCACTAAAAATCCGTTTATAACAACTTTAAATCATCATAAGTTGAGAACCGATAGAGACATTATCCGGGCTGCCTGACCCCCTTCTCTCTCCCCCTTAATTTTTCTTTACTCTCTACACCGCTTTCCTTCCCCAAACCCCTCTCAGCGCAGCCCACCATGGCATGGGCTGTGCAGAAAAATTTAAAAAATTACATTTAGATTGTGGCTGAATGTCATTCTATGAACAACAGAAAATAATGATTCGATTTTTAACAGAAACGCGCTTTTCTACTGTTGTATAATTTCGTCATTATTTCTCAAAAAACGATTAAAAGCAATGGAAAACAATTTGTTTGAAAATTTAACCGCTGAATGTGCAATAAAATAAGTTAAAAGTAGAAAGAATTAAAAAAGTAGAATGCTTTTCAAAATATTAACTGTAAAGTGTTTATAATATTCTTCTGCATAGTGCATTTTTATTGTGATAAAATACTTTGCATACTTCTAAGAAATGAGCAGTTAAAAAGGCGATAGAAAGAAAGATAGAAAGAAAAACAAAAGAATAACAATAAAATTTAATTAAACTTGAAAATTTACTTAACAAACACTGTTTAAAAAATGCACATTAACGCTATATACTAAAAATCTGTAAAAATTATATAACCTCATTGTCTGACATTTAAATAGCTAATCTTACCTTTTTATTGTCTACTGCGCATCGATTCTTCCGTTGCTAAATTCAACCAAACACCGCGAGATCAGCAAGCAAGAAGATCTGTCCAACTTTACACGCATTAAGTAAGCTAGGTCGAGTTACATCATCGGTGAAGACTAGGATCTATAAAACATATGGAACATAAAAGACGTGTTAGTCCTCACTATAGACAAAAACATATACTTATACATACACTGGCAGATGGGTTGTAAAATAGTTGACACATATATAATTGAATTCTTGTAGTAAATACTTTGAGTAAATCCACTGAATATTTAAGGGCTTTACATGCAAACATGAGCTTCAAAACATACAGGAACAAAACAAAACCAGGAATATTGTTTAAAAAAGAAAAGCTCCGGATAACCACAAGTAAAATTTATAGTTTTGTTGATAATACGTAAAATAAATAGAAACATAACTACCAAAATATAATAAAGCATTCTAATCTACTTTTATAATGATCACCATTACCCCCTGTTTTAAGAAACACACAGCCTAATTAAAGAAAACCTTGATATTTTTGCTATTATT
Source organism: Euphysa ruthae (assembly GCA_035046665.1). NCBI lineage: Eukaryota > Metazoa > Cnidaria > Hydrozoa > Anthoathecata > Corymorphidae > Euphysa > Euphysa ruthae. The sequence continues at coordinate 9,215 of JAUZNK010090682.1, read as the reverse complement.
AATTTTATGAGACTTTTCCAAAAATGTCAAGATTCTAAATGGTAATTGCATGTATGAAAGCACACAGGCCATGCAGCTCAAAAAATCTAAGAATTTGCGGAATTTTTTTTACCACAGCAAAATCTTATGAAAATATTGAAATTCCCAAAATTTGAGTGTCTAATTTCAAACGATTCAAAAATTATGTTTGGTTACTTTTTCCCCTCAATCGACGTTCCACGGCAAAATATCCACCATTTTGCTTACTTGTTTTTATTCTAATTACTAATCTATTTGTGTCATTGCCATGCACATCATGAATGTGGCTATTTTTTGGAGCAAGTAATCTAATGGAGCAAGTAATCTAATGGAGCAAGTAATCTAATGGAGCAAGTAATCCAATGGAGCAAGTAATCTAATGGAGCAAGTAATCTAATGGAGCAAGTAATCTAATCGAGCTACTTATAGACTCTCAAAATAAATAAAAAAATAAAATAAATCTTTTATGGTTCATTTTTGATAAAAATTTGCAAAACCGCACCTGGACAAAAAAAAAAATGATGACGTCTGCCAAAATATTTTTTCATAATTTTTCTAAGTTATCTCAAATAATTTATGAAACATCAAAAGAAATTGTGAAATGGTATCTTTCTAAAAAAGAATTAAACTGTTTTGAAACTTATAGTTTTTTTTCTTTCTTCTAGATATTATATGCATAAAAAATTTTGAATAAAAACACAGTTAAAATAATGGTTCTGAGTTTGTATGTTGTCACTGTTACACATTATACACACAAAAATAAAATTTATCAACCACTTTGATAAAAATCATCAATATTTATTTCAATCATATATTACGTCCTGATCTAGTTGTTGGAACACCTATAACCTGCAATCATATTGTTTATTGGGACCAAACAACCCCTTCTGACTATAAAATCTTTTTCATTTCCTAGTGTGAGCATAAGTTCCAGGTATTTCCAGATTTTTCAGGTACCCTAGCCACCTTGTCAATGGTTAATACTTGTTCGTCCGCTCAGCCAGACTATTACCAGACTCCCAACCGTAAATCTCTGGGTTCAAATCCGGGTATCACCTACTTAGCGTATGAGTAACATTTGATTTGGTGCGATAAGCTTATGGTTTACTAGCTGAAAAATTATTTACCTTATGCTGAAATGGGAGCTCTAAGTACACCAGAACCAAACACGTGGGTCCTTCTGAAATAGTAAAAGGTCGGATTTGAACTCGGAGCCCTATGATTGGGAGTCAGATGTTTTAGCAACTGAGCTATCTGGAGATTTAAATTTAAAACATGTTTTTCCTGCAAACTTGCTGTTCATTTTGAACATAAAAATGGACTCGAGGCCTCAACAAAATGTCTGAATGCAATAATTAGTCAATTTTCAAAAATTTTAATTTGAGGCCTCTGTGTAAAGTAGCGATATATTCAGTTTTTTCTCCAATCTTACTTCCACAGTGCAGTGCATCAACCCTGCTCCTCAAAAATCTCAAGTTGAACTCTACGGCATTATTGGCTTTTTAGTAATTTACCAAAAAATATAATGACTTGTTTTCATAAACAAATATTGAATTTTTTTTCTTGAAAAAAAAGTGATTTTTTGAATTTTTTTGAACGGCCAAAAGATTTTTTGAGAGTATATGTCAGAACGCAATTACATCTATATTATTAGAATGCATTACAACTTTTCTTTCCAATATATGTATAAGCACTATAGCCCACTATTTCAGAAGTTACAGATTTTTCCCAATACCAAATGTTGCTCACTTATATAATCGACAATAAAAAATTAAGCGGAGTCTAAGGGTTAAATGTACGTAACACCAAACAATATAAGAAAAACAAGTGATATAAAGATGATCTACTCGAGAGACTAGAGAAGCCCACGTTTTTAAGAAAAACAACAACAATATGAGACATTGCTAGACAAAATAATGCCTTGAGTGAAATATTTGTTGTCAAAGAATTATTTTAAATATAATAAGCTGATAATAAAACCTATACTAAGATTTAGCTAGCTGATCTTATCATGTGTTTTAATCCTTTATCTGATTCCCTTTTTACTATGGTAGGCTATATATAATCCGAATTTTTAATTCCGATAAGCTGGATATATCCAGTTCACTTCACCATATTTAAAAAAAATTAAATTTAAAATTTTGTCTCGATGATTCTTGCTAAACTATACAATATTTAAAAGTCATGATGCGCGCGGTGTCCAGGCTCGTAGTAGAGAAAGCCATGACTTACTGTATATGTCAGTTATATCTTTATAGTCAAAACCTAGAATATTTGGTGGTAGTATTAGTTTTTTGCTGTCATATACAAAAAGAAATTTGTTAAGTTTTATAGTCCTTTATTTTTAAAATTTTATTTTCTTTGAAGAGTAAAGTGCTGTGAGCGTTATATTCAGCAAATGGCAGGCTACGACGAAAAATCATTTGTAAACTTTCAATTTTTCATAAAAATTGGGAATTGGATTGAGCCCAAACTTGTGAGCCGTGTGATAGATGAAATGCAAAGAAGGTGTGGTTGATTTGAATTAATTTATCTTTAATGCGTAATATCTCGCTTTTGATAACATAGCATTGACTCTAGTCAACTTTTTTGACAATTCAAGACTGTGATTTGATCTTGCCAGTGTGTTATCTAGATAAATACCAAGATATTTTATAGAATCATCTGGTCGTAGCCGTTTATCATAAATCTTAATCTTTAAATTACAAGGTACCTTAAATAGTTAAAAACATGTCTAGAAAGAAATATAAAATCAAATGGCTACAACTAATAAAAAATGACAAACAAAATTTTATTAATTTGTTGATTGACTGACTGTTACTTACCCACCAATTTGGCTTTTTAGTAAATTGAATTTACAGGATAAATAAAAATTAAAAAGCTGAAATATGCTGCACATCTTAAATCTTTGTCAGTGGAATATACAACAACTCATTAATTTAGTGGATTAGCCAGTTATCGTGTAACAAATACCTAACAGGATTTAGTCCGCTATTTGTGGCAAAACTATCTTGAATGACAAGCTCGTCTAAGTTTTTAGGGTTGGATGGCAAGGTTCTTTTTCTAGCTCTCAACAAAATCGCTTGGGAACAAGCTTCCGTTGTACTAATTCTGGATTTTACCTCATTGTTCGAGTTTAATAAAACACCACCATGAATTAATGGATGCCTTTTAACAAATCTGTTAATAGGACACCTCTGTACCCTAGATTTTTGTTTATCGCAAACCCACCGAATCTTTTCGGATTTTTCTTCTTGTTTATTGTAAAAGAAACCAAGAGAGGGTGTTTCACTTTTTCCTTTTGTTGACTTGACAACATCTGCCATTCTATAACGAAAGTTGGGATGACATATAGTTTTTTCTGCTCAGCTCATTATGTTGGGTCACTTATGTACTTCCATTAAGTAATTACAAGTTGTCAGTCAAGTTTAGTTATTATTCAATAAAACTTTCTTTTCAAGAAGCAATTAAAAACGTTACAAAAGCGCTACAAAAGCGTTAAATAAAAGTTGATAAGCTTGGCTTGCATTTTTATAAATTATGTATGGGGAAGAAAAGGAAGGCTATGGGGTTGTCGGGTGAATTTATAAAAATATATGAATTTACTCGCCTGCTAACTCTATACGGTCAGTACTTATTTCCTAGTAAATAAGTACTCCGGTTTAATAATTAGAGAATTAATATTTTTTTAACAGAAGAAATATTCGTTGTTAGGCGATATAAAAAATTGGAATAAAAAATAGAATGTTTTTTATTCAGAAGATATATTGAAAAATAAAGGACGGAAATCCAACTTTAGAAAATCATGTAAAAACTTCCAAGTGAATGATGGCCATCTAACGTACAAACGAGAAAAGAGAACAATATTTTAAGATGGTCAAAAAAAGTTCATAATATCTGATATACATGAGGGAATCGGAGGTAACCCAAAAGCAAAGACGTTAGCAGGTCACCGTAGCCGAGAATCAGCTTGGACCAAAAAAAGAAGAATGAAAAAATACTGAACGATTTTACTGGCATTGCATGATCGATGATGTGAATGAATCCATTAAAAATTGCAGAAACTGTCAGCAACAAGGGAAAATATTTAAGAAGATTAGCCCTACATAGAATGCGGGTTCCAAATAAAGTAATGAAGCAAATTCGTATCAACATTTAATTTTATATATATTGACTATTTTTCAAAGTGGCCTGAAGCAAAAGCAGCAAAAGATAAAAGTACTCGAACTATTGCAACTTTACTGAATGAGGTCATTTGCCGATTCGGATGTATGAAAATACAAACAGATGACCAGGGCAGAGAATTTGTTAATCAGGTATCTGAAGCCTTACATAAAATGACAGGAACTGAACAATGGGCCACCGCAGCATATCACCCTTAGTCAAATGGTTTATGTGAACGCCAAAACCGTACTATTAAAGATTCCCTTATAAAAGTACTGGCAGAAAGAAAGACATTTGGCCAGAAGTCATTAATGGGGTTTTATTTGTGCATAGAGTTTTTAAATCGGCTCTAAAGTGTATTTAAATTTCAGGATAGGAAAAGGTGGCAAGTTTACATAAAAAATGGTTGGGCCATACACACTCAAATCCATCATCAAAACGGATCTCAGCGTTCTCGTCGATGAAAAAGGTAAATCTCTATGTAAAAGTATAACACCAGTCTACTGAAGCTTCTTCTCCAATGGATTCATTGATATTATGGAACAGCCCCGAGAAAAGTAGAAAGTATCCCATAAAAAGCACATAATGAACACAAAAGTAGAGCACATAATGAACGAAGAAGAGGATGAAAAGTATCCCAAATGGGCACATTTTAATAAACTTCCAGACGAAGTTGTTGAAATATTTCTTTTTTTTTTGCAGCTATGTCATCAGAGTGAATTCTGGATACGTACATTTCTATGACTCTTCCAAGACAAAGGAACAAAATCAAAATTAGTGTTCAAAGGGTTAAAAAATGTTTTGGCCAGTCCAGTGGAGTTGTTGAACCTGTTAATCACACCATAGGGAGAAAGAGTTGGCGGTCATCTGCTAATTGAAGAGGAAAAGTTTGATTTGTTCATTGTGGAACGGATTTTTTGGTAATTCTACTAAACAAAACTTATTTTCCGCTCAACAATCCGATATCATTGTTCATCATATAAAAGACTTATGGTTGCGTAATGAATTATATAATCTCGAGAAAAATGACCAGGAAATTTTGCTTTCTGAAAATGAATGGCTTAACGATCGAATTATGGATGCAGAAAAAAATTTATATGTCGTGAAATTGGTACAGAATTAAGCTTTCATTCCGTACTAAACTCACAAAAGAAAGTAAATCTACCCTTTCAGCCTGTTTCATAAGAGCATGTACAACTTCTTCGCGATGGTTCTGATCATTGGTTCCTTATTGTCTGTTCAAGTGGACGCGTACAAGTCTTCAATAGCCTTCACACTAGTTTAACACGATTGGCAAAAAGGTCTATGTCGTTATAAAAGTTTTGTTAGCAATCAAGTAACGCAATTAATAACATTTTTTCCTGCCCAGAATCAGCCAGATAGCCACAGCTGTGGGCTTTTTTCAATTACCTCTGCAGCTTTATGGAAATTCACTAACAAAAGCAGTGTTCGATATGCAGCTTTATGGATATTCATTAACAGATGCAGTGTTCGATATGCAGCTTTATGGGAATTCACTAACAGATGCAGTGTTCGATATGCAGCTTTATGGAAATTCACTAACAGATTCAGTGTTCGATATGCAGCTTTATGGAAATTCACTAACAGATGCAGTATTCGATATGCAAGATATCCGTGAACATTTAATTAATTGTTTTAAACGTAAAAAGTTAACTCCTTTTCCAAAAGCGTAGCAAAAGTAAACTTAGTTCCACACAACACTCTAATTTCTGCTCAATGCCATCGAAAATCCATTCTTTCAAAAATGATTTCCTTAAAAATATTCGATTTTGAAATTAATTTCAAAATTTCGAGTCCCGAAGCCCCTAAATCTATGCCCTCAGTAATTCGCTTAGTTACAACAGTAAATGCTTTAATTTGAACATCCACAGATGACTTATTTGACATGCCTCATTTGGCTTCTTGTTGATGCTTATTAAATAGTCTCGTTAAAAGCTATACAATCGAGACAAAGCAAAAACAGAACCAAAACAAAAAACAAAAAAAGTTTGAATATTGAATAGAATTGGCATATAGATATTGGTTTATTTTGTTACTTTTTGTTGAGCAATAGTATAATATTACATTGTCTATATGTTATCAAGTTTTATCTTAATAACAGAAATAATAAGCAACAGAATGGTGAAAGAAGGTGCAGATAAATGAACATTTTATCAGATAAGAGGAAAAGAAGATTTTACGGAAACCAGCACACAAGTACCTCCTTGTAGCAGCAGCTCGTACCCTCCAAATGTCATAAATTACCATTGACCATTCTGTTGATTCTACTTCTTTTTGTTCTATGTAACTAACAGAAGATTTATGACTCTCTTCTCTTTTCAAAGCAATAACAACTAAATCATTCGCTTAACAGAAAATGTTGTCCCAAGACTCTTCGAAGATAACATTAGCTGAAAGTAAGAATATTCTTACTGGTAATAGATTTAACTGCTTGGAAAGGCCTTTTCATCACTGCTTTGTCCTGAATAGTCTTCTATGGTTACAATTTTGCAAGAACAAAAACAAGGACTGTCGTTTGAGCTGTCTTTGGTCTGTAATGAATGATGTGACTGGGACTATTCTTTTTGGACTTCAAAACGTCGAACTGTTCAAAGTTTTGAAATCAATTCACGAATGTATTATATGATGAGGAGGATTGGAAATGGTTACCAAAGAATAGAACGACTCCTTATTTTGATGAATCATCCTCCACCAATGACAAAGTATAATCGCAGAACATGTGAAAATTGGGGAAAATTTGATAAAAGATGCTTGCAACGATTTGCGAAACAACTTCGATCATGATCAAAACGAAGAATCTGTCCACAAAACCAAAACTGCTCAGCCAAAAATATACTATACCAAGCCTCGATAACTTCAACTTTATCCCCCGAAAACAAAAAAGCCTATTTCGGCATTTGCTCCACTACGTTTAAACTGCGCTACGCGAGCCATAAACAATCGTTTTCAACGCTCTTAATTGAAAAATTCTTTGAAGCTGAACGTGTGCAATCCTGGTAACAGGTATAGCAATGGCGTTTGACCTAAATTCAAAATAAGAAAATCTGGGATATCGTGGTTTGATAAAGTATATTTTTCCTCTGCAAGGAATTGAGATAAAGGTTCTATCTGCTTCAACCAATTTAAATAAAAAAGAACGTTGTTCGCCCATTGATTAGTCAGCTCTACAGTCTCACCAAATTCTTCCAAAATTACAAAAACGTATAAAACTCTAGGAAATTTTTTCCAGTTAATTTCCTTACAGAAAATGAGATCTTAAAATAACCTTTGGTTTAGATCAAAGTCTAATACTAGAACCCTGTTCATACGTAAGAAATTGAACGTGGAAGTTCCAGGAATTTGTAAGGTATAGAAAAATGACAATTTAGATAAAATTGATAAATAGTATAAACAACCTCACACAAGCTTAAAAACTAAAAATTTAGTTAAAGTACCGAGTTAAAAATGCATTTGTTAAATTAGTGAAGCTGTACAAAAGTACAAAAAAAAAAATCATTGTATTTCCCAACAAACACTCTTGGACTGCTATGGAGGACATCGTCTAACCAGCTAGAATTATTTAAGTTTCACTACAAAAAATACTTTCATAATATATATATCCACGATATGTGTTCTAAAATCAATATCACATTCGTCGATCACTCGAGTTAGCTTGATAAGGCTGGCAACATTTAGGAAGAATTGTTTTGGATCGATGGCTTACATCTCAATGAACAAAATAGCCTCAAATTGGCAATGGAATTTAAACGTGCCCTATACCTTAAAAGGATTGAAGGTATGAACTGTTCTTTGAATCAGGCCAGCCATCTTCTTAATGTGTTGGAGAGAAGAAACCAGGTTGCTGTCAAAGGTACAATATCCTAATGGTTGTCTGGCCGAGCGGTTAAGTCTTCTAGTAAGTAATGTTTTTGCATTTTTTGTGATCAGGGTGACTTATTTGTGGTTGTGTGAGGTTGTGAGGAGGGTGTGGGCAACGCCAAGTGGAAGCTTGTCTCTATGGCTACAAAGAGTTCTTTGTCAGTTTCCTCCATTATGGGTTCGGCCATTGTCATCCTCAAAAATTTCCAATAATATTTTGGGGATATTTTTAGGTGATAATGGGCTTTTTTGCATTGGTGGGAAGTAGAATTGACCTAGTTGGACGCATGTTTTGTGCGTTGGAAGTAATTTTACAAGTAGTATTGCTGAGATACTTTTGATATTTTTCACATTTTCAGCAAATTATTTACTTTATATTAACTTCAATTTGTATTTATATATTAATTTTATCATTAGTTTATTCATAAAATCTTGATTTTACTTGGTTATTCATTGATATTCGTATTGATACTATCTAGTTCATTTTTTTATTTATATGTAACTGTTCTGAAGTGTTTTACCTTCAGAAACTTGATTCTCTTTGCACTCATATATGACAGATTTTCCTCAATCTAATCAGCAAGCACGTGTTAACTTCTTCAAAAGGCATTACACAAAACCTACGTATTTCAATCCAAATAATGCTACTTTTAATTCCTTAAGACATAAATTAAGTCACCTTTGTTATGATTTACCTACTAAAGAAAAACTTCATGTGGAAACACATAACCTTGTTTTACTAATTCAAATTCTTGATTGTTGCTTTGAAATGGATATTTAAAATTAGGTTAGAATTTTGGAATCTTTTTCTGATCCTTAGTTTATTATTGTAAACAGATGTTTTTACCATATCCTTTTTATTGAATTAAGCACAGAATTATCCAAAAAACATTGGAAATTGAAAGATGCTGGACAAACACCCGCAATACGCTTGGAAGATTTTTAACAGGTGCGGACCGTTTTCACCCGGTTCTAGGATATGCCCCTTTGCTTGGCTGAAAAATCATAAAAACAATCTTTTAAATAACAGATCAGAGCTTCTATCCTCATGCAGGCACAAAAAAGATTACATGCTAAAGCACTTTGATACCAATGATTGACGTCACATCTAGCCTGCGATACCGTGCCACTGGAATTTATGATGACCCTGCATT